>CM061921.1:388599561-388792422 GCA_031002005.1 Vandiemenella viatica | reverse complement strand
TTTTCCACAATTTGAGTAGCTGTATGGTGCAAATTGAAATCGACGTTTCATGAAATACGTATTATACCCGTTTTCCCTCCAATTCCGTCATGCCTCGCCTACTAGTATTGGTTTCATTTCTGTTACATTTCAGCACTTTTGTCTTGTTTGATTTATATTCAGTCCAAAATCTTCCTTTAGTATTTCGTTCATGCCATTCAGTAACTTCTCAATATCCTCAGCCCTCTCTGCTAACAAGACAATGTCATCAGCAAATCGTAGCATACTAATTTTTCCCCCTGAAAACTTCCGAACATCGGGATAGGTGCGGAATGCGCAGGCAATAAAAACCCTGGTCATAATGACCAGACTAGCCATTACTCCGTACTTCAGTTGAATATCGGGTTGGTTCCTTCAAAAGGCCATGTCTGAATTCCACCCCGTTCCCTGCACCAGTCCTATCACGCATCGTGATCGGTAAAGATCTGACCTAGCATTTGGGAGGGTGCGGTTTCAAATCCCCGTCCAGGCATCCAGATTTGGGTTTTCCATGGTTTCCCCAAATAACGCGAGACGAATGCCGGGGATAATTTCTTCATTTTACATGGCAGAATTCCTTCCCGTTCCTCGTCCACTGTCCTTTCCCCGCCTCTAAAGGCATAGAACCATAAAAAGAATCGCATGTGCTTTTATCCACAGCGAATGCGTGCCACAACTTCACAATAATTGTTTGTGCATTGAAATACGGAAAAAAAGTTTCTACTGTAATGGCAGTCTCTGGGTAAAGTGAAAAAACGTGGCCATTTTTTATCAAAATTGCTAAGTTTTTCGCCTGGAACCATTTGAGGAGACCGAAACGCGTTTGTGAATAAAGTTGGTTGCACACGAGTCAAATGTCTCAATGGAGTTATTTGAGGAAACTATGGAAAAAACCGAAATTAGTTGTTTTTTTTTTGCGTATTCCGCGAATTTCCTAAAATAGTAGTGATTTGTCACACACACAAAGTGAATACCGAAACCATGCCACTAGTTCACAATAATTGTTTTCAGATTCCCCATGCGGCGTCATCATAAATTGCATTGCTCCATACATACAATTTGCAAATATTGACAAGTTGACTAAGCCACTGGTGGATCGCATAACTCACTTGCACAGCCAGTCTGCTATAGGTAGTTGTAAATTTCACAACTTATACTACGACACTGAAGTTCTATCTTCTACCTGAAGATAGGTTTATCGTCCAAACACGACGTCAAAATCGTTGCCTCCTTCAAAAAAGGCGAAGGCTGAATACCTTCCCGTTCCTTGTCTCCAGTCACATCCCGCCTCTAATGACCTCGACTTCGACAAGGCGTAAAACCATAAGTAAAAAAAAAAAAAAATCTTAAGCCCAGTACGTTTTCATTTACTTTAGAATTACCGTCAATATTTTCTATTGCAGAGACTAAATGCTGATCAGTGCAGAAATGATTACATTCGTCCACGTTTCAGACGATGCAGGTTTAATTTTTGAGACTGGTTGGTGAATTTTTAATGTTCTGCAGTGTCATACAGGTGATTTCATGTTCTTTCTTCAATGCATTCCACTCGTCTTCTTTTCAGAGTTATTGCTTGTATGCCGGTCTGAATATCTACTCTGATGTGTGAGTTTTTAAAGCAAAGTAATGAATCAGCAGTTGTTGGAGATGTAGGTTATATTGAATGCGTAGAGACGTCTGGCTTATCACAACATCAGCAAAGTCAGTTCTGAACAAGGGAAGTTAGAGTAATATCTCCTCCACAAACCAGTCTAAAAACTTTACGAGACAAAGTTTTATATTCGTGCTGTAGTATCCCCCAAGATTAATACGAAAGATTTTACACAATTTCTAACAGTCTGAACGTTGGCTATATAAAAGTGACGATGTTATTATTATTATCACCGAAAACGTGCATCGGATGTCGAAAGTCAAGAGGATCATAGAATACCGAGCCTGGTGGGTGAGCAGTAACGTTCGGATATATCGTTCGCGAGGATATGCAGCACGGTTTTAGAGTCAGATTTTCTTTCGTTTCCCCAAAAATCACTCGAGGCTAGTGTCGGGATCGCCCCCGTGCAGTACTCCTTTGAGAGTAATTTTTTATATGCCGATATAACTACCGTGCCCGGTAGGTGAGTTTTTTAGGATTGGGACTGTCATGTGGAGGTGGAGAGTTCAATTCCCGATCCGGCTGTTCATTAGAATCTGTTGTAGTACCACTTTTCAGCACCACCTCTATCCCACACCACAAGCCTTTTCTGCCATTCAGTAATATTTGCCCACTTACCACGAGTATCAGGGTAGACATATGGTCATCAGACAGATATCATAACTCCCATATTCATACTAGGTCTCACATACAAATCCATACGTCACCACACACAAGCACACAAAAATATAACTAACTAAAAAACCATCAGACAGACGTTAGAGTGTGTGCAAAGGATGACATGTTTTCACCATACACATCAGTGCTTATCCCATACGGATTATTCATCACACCCAATAGATTGCATGTATCATCAACTTATAGGTAGCCAGTGACTGTGAAATCTCAAAGTCGAGTAGAATCCTATAGTGATAGACACACAACGACATCGGAAGACACACATACACACACACTCACATGTCCACGCATACACACATAGTTCCATACATCAACACACACGTACACGTAACTGGAGGAAAGTGACTGAACACCCTATGTCCAGGATGTATGAAGTGTGACATGTTAACTTTGGTGGATTAAGATCGTGAAAACAGGTAAAACTTCACCCCAATTATGTAATTTCACTATACGAAAGATGTCATCGGTTTACATGGTTAGAAGTTGTGCATCATACCATACAATGTGTATTGAATTCCTCCACCAAAATAGAAAAACCCACGGCATGATGCGGTGTATCATCATAAATGAAACTCATTCTGTTCACGGTCCCTATATGACATCGGACAACTCGAGTAGTACATCAGATATACCTGTCGAAAGTCACACTAAAGTATTTGAAGCTGAACTAAGCAAATCATGCTGAAGATGACGATATCACAAGTTTCATTAACTACAGAAATGTATATCATTTGAGCAAAAAGACGGAAAGTGTATGTTTCTGCTGTCATGACAATCTCCAGATTAACCGCAGAACTCCCACCACACACACACACACACACACACACACACACACACATCACCTTACCATCATGAAGGTGTGTAAAGTATAATACCAATAGATGCTTGCGTCATACAGCCCAAATATTATCGATGAAAGGTGTTGACAGTGTGTGTGTACAAACGCCGAAATCACCATAACAACTACAACCATCAGTAGGAAGGGAGAATTTATGTTAAGTCAGGTTAATACAGAATGTTAAAGTGTTTGTTATAGTTGGTTAGAGTAAATTCAGTTTAGGTTATTTCAACTCACATTCACATGGTATCACTGATGCATGGCAATCCAAAAGTGTTTGCTGAGGCGGCTTGGGCCCCACCGCGGCCTAAGAGACCGGTATTTTGCACGACCTAAGAAGATCGGTATTTTGCGCGCCGGTTATCCGGATACAACGCGTTTGTATTTTTTTCTACGCAGCAGCCGCTTACTGTGGGGCCCAAGCCACCTCAGCAAACACTTTTGGATTGCCATGCATCAGTGATACCATGTGAATGTGAGTTGAAATAACCTAAACTGAATTTACTCTAACCAACTATAACAAACACTTTAACATTCTGTATTAACCTGACTTAACATAAATTCTCCTTCCTACTGATGGTTGTAGTTGTTATGGTGATTTCGGCGTTTGTACACACACACTGTCAACACCTTTCATCGATAATATTTGGGCTGTATGACGCAAGCATCTATTGGTATTATACTTTACACACCTTCATGATGGTAAGGTGATGTGTGTGTGTGTGTGTGTGTGTGGTGGGAGTTCTGCGGTTAATCTGGAGATTGTCATGACAGCAGAAACATACACTTTCCGTCTTTTTGCTCAAATGATATACATTTCTGTAGTTAATGAAACTTGTGATATCGTCATCTTCAGCATGATTTGCTTAGTTCAGCTTCAAATACTTTAGTGTGACTTTCGACAGGTATATCTGATGTACTACTCGAGTTGTCCGATGTCATATAGGGACCGTGAACAGAATGAGTTTCATTTATGATGATACACCGCATCATGCCGTGGGTTTTTCTATTTTGGTGGAGGAATTCAATACACATTGTATGGTATGATGCACAACTTCTAACCATGTAAACCGATGACATCTTTCGTATAGTGAAATTACATAATTGGGGTGAAGTTTTACCTGTTTTCACGATCTTAATCCACCAAAGTTAACATGTCACACTTCATACATCCTGTAACTGGGTGTTTCAGTCACTTTCCTCCAGTTACGTGTACGTGTGTGTTGATGTATGGAACTATGTGTGTATGCGTGGACATGTGAGTGTGTGTGTATGTGTGTCTTCCGATGTCGTTGTGTGTCTATCACTATAGGATTCTACTCGACTTTGAGATTTCACAGTCACTGGCTACCTATAAGTTGATGATACATGCAATCTATTGGGTGTGATGAATAATCCGTATGGGATAAGCACTGATGTGTATGGTGAAAACATGTCATCCTTTGCACACACTCTAACGTCTGTCTGATGGTTTTTTAGTTAGTTATATTTTTGTGTGCTTGTGTGTGGTGACGTATGGATTTGTATGTGAGACCTAGTATGAATATGGGAGTTATGATATCTGTCTGATGACCATATGTCTACCCTGATACTCGTGGTAAGTGGGCAAATATTACTGAATGGCAGAAAAGGCTTGTGGTGTGGGATAGAGGTGGTGCTGAAAAGTGGTACTACAACAGATTCTAATGAACAGCCGGATCGGGAATTGAACTCTCCACCTCCACATGACAGTCCCAATCCTAAAAAACTCACCTACCGGGCACGGTAGTTATATCGGCATATAAAAAATTACTCTCAAAGGAGTACTGCACGGGGGCGATCCCGACACTAGCCTCGAGTGATTTTTGGGGAAACGAAAGAAAATCTGACTCTAAAACCGTGCTGCATATCCTCGCGAACGATATATCCGAACGTTACTGCTCACCCACCAGGCTCGGTATTCTATGATCCTCTTGACTTTCGACATCCGATGCACGTTTTCGGTGATAATAATAATAACATCGTCACTTTTATATAGCCAACGTTCAGACTGTTAGAAATTGTGTAAAATCTTTCGTATTAATCTTGGGGGATACTACAGCACGAATATAAAACTTTGTCTCGTAAAGTTTTTAGACTGGTTTGTGGAGGAGATATTACTCTAACTTCCCTTGTTCAGAACTGACTTTGCTGATGTTGTGATAAGCCAGACGTCTCTACGCATTCAATATAACCTACATCTCCAACAACTGCTGATTCATTACTTTGCTTTAAAAACTCACACATCAGAGTAGATATTCAGACCGGCATACAAGCAATAACTCTGAAAAGAAGACGAGTGGAATGCATTGAAGAAAGAACATGAAATCACCTGTATGACACTGCAGAACATTAAAAATTCACCAACCAGTCTCAAAAATTAAACCTGCATCGTCTGAAACGTGGACGAATGTAATCATTTCTGCACTGATCAGCATTTAGTCTCTGCAATAGAAAATATTGACGGTAATTCTAAAGTAAATGAAAACTGGGCTTAAGATTTTTTTTTCTTTTTACTTATGGTTTTACGCCTTGTCGAAGTCGAGGTCATTAGAGGCGGGATGTGACTGGAGACAAGGAACGGGAGGTATTCAGCCTTCGCCTTTTTTGAAGGAGGCAACGATTTTGACGTCGTGTTTGGACGATAAACCTATCTTCAGGTAGAAGATAGAACTTCAGTGTCGTAGTATAAGTTGTGAAATTTACAACTACCTATAGCAGACTGGCTGTGCAAGTGAGTTATGCGATCCACCAGTGGCTTAGTCAACTTGTCAATATTTGCAAATTGTATGTATGGAGCAATGCAATTTATGATGACGCCGCATGGGGAATCTGAAAACAATTATTGTGAACTAGTGGCATGGTTTCGGTATTCACTTTGTGTGTGTGACAAATCACTACTATTTTAGGAAATTCGCGGAATACGCAAAAAAAAAAAAAAAAAAAACAACTAATTTCGGTTTTTTCCATAGTTTCCTCAAATAACTCCATTGAGACATTTGACTCGTGTGCAACCAACTTTATTCACAAACGCGTTTCGGTCTCCTCAAATGGTTCCAGGCGAAAAACTTAGCAATTTTGATAAAAAAAATGGCCACGTTTTTCACTTTACCTAGAGACTGCCATTACAGTAGAAACTTTTTTTTCCGTATTTCAATGCACAAACAATTATTGTGAAGTTGTGGCACGCATTCGCTGTGGATAAAAGCACATGCGATTCTTTTTATGGTTCTATGCCTTTAGAGGCGGGGAAAGGACAGTGGACGAGGAACGGGAAGGAATTCTGCCATGTAAAATGAAGAAATTATCCCCGGCATTCGTCTCGCGTTATTTGGGGAAACCATGGAAAACCCAAATCTGGATGCCTGGACGGGGATTTGAAACCGCACCCTCCCAAATGCTAGGTCAGATCTTTACCGATCACGATGCGTGATAGGACTGGTGCAGGGAACGGGGTGGAATTCAGACATGGCCTTTTGAAGGAACCAACCCGATATTCAACTGAAGTACGGAGTAATGGCTAGTCTGGTCATTATGACCAGGGTTTTTATTGCCTGCGCATTCCGCACCTATCCCGATGTTCGGAAGTTTTCAGGGGGAAAAATTAGTATGCTACGATTTGCTGATGACATTGTCTTGTTAGCAGAGAGGGCTGAGGATATTGAGAAGTTACTGAATGGCATGAACGAAATACTAAAGGAAGATTTTGGACTGAATATAAATCAAAACAAGACAAAAGTGCTGAAATGTAACAGAAATGAAACCAATACTAGTAGGCGAGGCATGACGGAATTGGAGGGAAAACGGGTATAATACGTATTTCATGAAACGTCGATTTCAATTTGCACCATACAGCTACTCAAATTGTGGAAACGATTAGCTGATGCTGTCAACATGTCGCTTTTAAATCAAACACTTATAATTTTACCAGTATCGTAAAACCGGTCAAGTGAGTCGACTTATATAACGCGATCGTAGTATCTGCCACCATTGTCAGGTCACTTAACAGAAGATGTTATAGCCGAAACGTCGTATTTTATGAACGGACTCACTCGGCATCTTTCCCAAGAAAGTGTTATTCTAATCCAGTGTTGTTGTTTCATCTCATTAATAGACAGTTCTCAAATAGAATACTAACTTCTACTCGTAACGTAGGCGTAACATTTCTGACTTCCCCCATAGAAAAAAACGGTGTTCGGAAAAAAAAAAAAAGGATAACATCTAACAATTTTGCAACGCGAAAAAATTCAGTGGAGAAACACCAGGATTCTGTTGCATGAATGGAAAAATTCGATCACCACCACTGGAAGCACCTCCACAGGAAGTTCTACATTACATGACAGGGGAAACTCCAGAATCTAAACACATAGTATTAATCCTCAGAATAACTCTGATCTTTACTGAAAAGACTGCAATTTCCAATCAAATTAGCCTATAGTTTTACAATTAACACAGCGCAAAGACAAACTTTAAAACATTGCGGCATCAACCCCAAAGACTCCTGCTTCTCTCGCGGTCTATACTATCGAGCAGAAAATTATAAAAAAAAAATTGTACATATATACCCCGGATAACAAAATGAAAAATGGTGTTCATAAACAAGTATTCGAAAAGTTAGAAAATGATTTCAATAAAAAAAATTACCTCTTACATTTTAATGTTTATCATTTTATTGCAATTACTACACTATCTCACATCAACTCTCTGAGCGAAGCCGGGTACCTCAGCTAGTAATAAATAACGAACATCAGTGATAGGCAAGACCAGGTCCGCCTCTACATGAACTCAAGAAAAATAATTTGATAACACTTTGTAAAGGACATTAATTTTGTAACGCTATATGCGCTGTTGAAAATGTATTTTTAATTGCCCAATGGTGGGTGAAATAAAAGATTTAAATAAAATATATACTATCTTATTATTTAATTAGGATAGGTGAAATGACAAAAGAAAAATCTGGTAAAATGATTTTATTCTTTACTGTTTACAATTCTGCATACATCATTAAGTACAATCAAATTTTTGTATGCAACTATTTCATTCCTTAATTGCACAAAGTCAATTGTAGAACTGTAAGACACATGAATAGGATGAACGTTGTTGATGTGCATATCCATTAACTTCGACACTGAGGCAGTACATGTGTAGTAGTCACTCAACACTTTGTCAGCCAATTCACTCACAAACACCTTGTAGTATGCTGATGCGTTGAAGCTCCACTTTTTCCTGTTGGACAAGGATGCGGTCACTGCTGGCTGCGCGTCGACAAAGTTCCTCCAAGTAGACTGGCCGAAGAAGACACCGTTGGCAGGATCGTCATTGAGGTGGAAACAAACAGTCTTCACCCCGGCAATCGTTCGGCAGGAGACGGTGTGCTCACCAAGCGAGATGCTGTCGGTGCCGGCGTTGAATAACTCGGACACTACGCCCAATACCTGGATCAGGACGTTCCATTCGTCGTATGTTAAAACAATTTTATTGTGCCCCACTTTTTTCCAGAACAACAACAGGTTCAAACTCGTGTTTGGACGATAACCCTATCGTCAAACGTTTCGTATCACCAGCGTTGAGTTGGTAGACAGAAGAGAACAACATCACTAGACGGGACATGGCTGCAAACTGACGCCGGGTGGGGCTGCAGCTGCGAGGGAAGCGATAATTAATGGCTTCCGGCTGTGCGCATTCAATTACGAACCCGCATCATGCAGCTGCGAGGGGAGCGATAATTCGAGTGTGGTGCAGCTGTGCTCATTCAATTACGAACCCGCATCATGCAGCTGCGTGGGGAGCGATAATTCGAGTGTGGTGCAGCTGTGCTCATTCAATTACGAACCCGCATCATGCAGCTGCGTGGGGAGCGATAATTCGAGTGTGGTGCAGCTGTGCTCATTCAATTACGGACCCGCATCCTGCAGCTGCGTGGGGAGCGATAATTCGAGTGTGGTGCAGCTGTGCTCATTCAATTACGGACCCGCATCCTGCAGCTGCGTGGGGAGCGATAATTGATGGCTTCCGGAGGGGAGCAATAATTGATGGCTTCCGGAGGGGAGCGCAGCTGTGCACATTCAATTACGAACCCGCATCCTGCAGCTGCGTGGGGAGCGATAATTAGGGTGTGGCGCATTCAATTACGGACCCGCATTCAATTAAACTCCCCTAGTTCCTCGGCTCCCCTCCGCTCCAAACTGTCTGCAAAGACAGGTCCATAAGAATACATGGGGAAAAACTGTCCGCTGACCGCTGTACATAAGGAAATAATAAGATCAATCTGAGGTTACAGATGTGAGACCCCCTCCCCGCAATTCAATTAAAATCAATTAAGGCTCCCCGCCATGGGGGAAAAAGTGGGCTCACTCCATCCTCCATAAGAATACATGGGGAAAAAACTGTCCGCTGACCGCTGTACATAAGGAAATAATAAGATCAATCTGAGGTTACAGATGTGAGACCCCCTCCCCGCAATTCAATTAAAATCAATTAAGGCTCCCCGCCATGGGGGAAAAAGTGGGCTCACTCCATCCTCCATAAGAATACATGGGGAAAAAACTGTCCGCTGACCGCTGTACATAAGGAAATAATAAGATCAATCTGAGGTTACAGATGTGAGATTGCAGCGGCTCCCCTCCTTAATTCAATTAAACTCCCCTAGTTCCTCGGCTCCCCTCCTTAATTCAATTAGGACCCCACGCAATTCAATTAGCCTTAATTAAAATCAATTATGGCTCCCCCCCACGCAAATCAATTAAAATCAATTAAAATCAATTAAGGACCCCACGCAATTCAATTAAAATCAATTAAGGACCCCACGCAATTCAATTAAAATCAATTAAAATCAATTAAGGACCCCACGCAATTCAATTAAAAATCCAAGATGGCGCCGCCCTCATCGTTATAGCACTACTTTGACAGACTAATGAAAAAAAGGCCATAATATGTCGATACTGATAACTTAAAACTGCTATCTTGACCTGCATGTCTTGTGCATTCAAGTTTCACAATTTTCTTGATTGTGTCAAGAAATAGCATGTTATCCCAATGTTCCAGACCTCTGGTGGAAAAAAATTTAAAGAAATCTATATATGATTTTGGAGACTGTTGTTACATTTCATCCGGAAGATAGTTATCTGAATGTTAGTCTGAAAGGAATCGCTTTTTATCAAGAAAACTAAGATGGTTTTTGGTAACTCTGCAGTGTGTTCAGTCAGTAAACCACAGCTTCTCTAGATGACGTCACGAAGCAGGCCACAAGCTTCTCTTTATACTGCATCCGGAGAGCTTTCAGCCATGATGAACCTAATTCAGAACCCCCTTGAAAAAAAAAAATAGCGCGAGAAGTCTTTTATCCGATTACAGTGCACTTACTGTACTGTAGCATAGGTGCTGTGGCTAGGTGAAGCTCATGCATTGATGTTTTTAATTTTCATGCTGTTACATAGTCAATACTTGCGATACAATAATATCAATACGGAGCAACGATAAGAAGCTGACAAACACCATTTCAAAATAATAACACAAAGAACCTGTCGCATTTCTTAAAATATAGTTGCTTGATTATTCAATTATCATTATTTAAAACAAGTCCTGGAACGGGAGCCATGTCGAATTTCTTAAAATATATTTGCTTGATTATTCATTAAGAAATGGTATCGTGTTGCATTTACGATGTGATTCTCTTTATACTTTATCTTTATATTACGTATCATAGTATGACTTTTGTGCGACTTTGGTAAATAATTAATCTTTAGTCGTTTTCCTTCACAATATAATCACACTTTTATTTCAGTACATCGTTTTAAATACATTATCGGACTTCTTCCTAGCAAGCTCTCCTTAGCCGCTGCTCTAAGCAATCTCTTAGTATCCGTGAGTCTTCTCGTTGCTATGGAAAACTTCCTTAAAAGAGTATTAACCGGCCCGTGACATGGAACGCCTACTTCAAGGATGTTATTACACTATCGGTAATGCTACAGCCCCCCCCCTAGTTTACCATACCATTTGACATCCATACCATTATAAATGGTTATGGTAAACTTTCCTGTAAATGTTACCTTTTAGGTAAGGAGAGCTTACATTTTACATTTGGCTAACAACACATTTTTTTTTTTTTTTTACATATACGAGGACCGATAGCTTGATGTAATATTCCTAGGTGGTTTTCCATAAGCCGCGACTGGTTGGAACGGCATATTGTCTGTAACACACATTGTGACACAGAGTTACTGTCCTTATCACTTAAAAAAAAAACCAAAACTACACTAAGTATATTATACTACAGAATCGTTATTTAATAACATCATCTTTAACTGTCATGGCCTCCGCCTGTTTACCAAGCATACCATTCAAGTAATTAAAAAATTCTATTACCTGCCCTTGGTACATTATATTCTTCATAAGACCGATCCTTTTGAATCATTTTACTGTTGTATAACCGGCAACATTATTTAAATCACATATTTGGTCCCTGGACCAGTACAATCAACCCTCGCTAATACGACTGGGACACCATTGTTTCTTGCTAATCTAGCATCATCATCACAGCTTCATTTTATTTTATTTCTTCAATACATTACATTATATTCTCCCCATAAGTAATAACTTCTCTCCATTCTACTTCATCTTGAATATATTCACATATAGGCTATGAGATGTACCAACAGAGTCATTTATAGGTTCTCCCTAGACCTCAGCTATGTCTGTGTTAACCAAATCCCGAACCTTTCGTTATCATTTAAAGGCAATGCCTAGATAGTGGCTTTATTTACAGGAACTGAGTCTTGACTGTGCTGTTGTACCCTCTCTATATGATATTCTACTTCTTAATTCATTACACATTTATTCTATCATAGTAATACCTCGTTTCTTCTCCACTCATTCTATTCATTCTAATGCTCCGGTATACCTTACAAACTATATATTTTTTTAAAAAGAAAGTCCTAATAGACAATAAACTTTTATGTAATGGTATGCTGTGGTAACAGCCGAAGACTGCACATCTGACTAAGATCATCAATATTGGCAAGTAACAGCTTTCACTTAGTGGTTATAAACTTTTACTATCATTACAGTTGAATTGTGCGCAGCCACAACAATCAGTACTATTTACAAGTGTTTTGTGGCAATGAATAACAATAATATGCTAACTATAACTTAATAATAATAGGAAATTCCAATATGATGGAGTTTATATTTACACACCTGTGCCTTGCCCTAGTGTTAAATCTTTTCATTCACCTTAAACTAATTCATCATTTTCTGAGTTGTAGATTCAATATCCTGATTGAATTTGTACACAGGATGAGGCAGTAAGCATAGCTTACCCCTCCACAAAAAGAAAACCTTTTTTTTTCTATATTTCCAGTTCACTTTTCCCCAGTTATTTATACAAAACAACTTTCCGTTTACAGTTAATCTTACTTTGCCAGAACAGTAACATGGCAAACCAACTTCAAAAATATGTAAAGAACTCTGAAAATGTTCAACACCATTATTCTGTAACTGCTTTGATTCATAATCACAAACATAATTCTCCCCAACAATGGAAAAAATGTCACAGTTTACATCCTTCAAAATCATCAAACTACCTAATCCATCTACCTTCATTAAAGTCTTTTCCATCTCTTTTACCTGATCAAAGTCACCTGTTCCTTTAATGTCTCTGATATCAAACATTTTTATAGACTTACAACCCTTTTCTACTGATTCATCTGTCTTCGTGTAAGTTTCCACCTGGTTACTTTCATGCTTAAACTCATCTTTTAAGTGAAACCCTTCTTTAACAATTTGTCTATCCTTTACATGATTTACATCACCATTAATTGTAACATCACTCATCTCATACTTTTCCCTTACAGTATTAGGCCTACTATCATTACTTTCAATTGTATTACCTAATGATTCACAATGAATTGCATTCGTACTTTGTTCAAACTCTCTAATTACTAGACTCTCATTGCATACTTTTAGTTCCTCATTTATCTTTGTATACTGTTTTTCAGCCCTTTCTATATACTTATCTAACTTTGCCTGTACATCAGTTTCTGATCTAATTATTCGATCCTCTAAAGCTGTAAGTTGTGCTTGAGTAGCTGTAAGTTGTGCTTGTGTAGCTATAAGTTGTGCTGTTAGTTGCGACCCAAGTCGAAATAGTATTTTTTCTAATGCACTTACAGTGACTGTTTCATCTTTCTTATTTACCGAACCCGAAGGATCACAAATAACCATTGCACCTGGCATCTGATTAGCCATTCTGTAGAAAGCTAAGCCATACTCAGCGTCCCAAAACTAGTATCAATAAAATGACGTGATATAATAAATTATTTGAATAAACAACGAAAATTCAAAAAGAAAACGTAAAACTAATCCTACCCGTACATCGCTTCCGTTACAGTCAACTTTCTTGTTACAATCACCAAGTTTTTTAATTAATAGAATAAAGATAATTAAGTCTGGGAAACACTTAACTTAAACGTATTTTGTCGCTGTCAGTTTCTACGGCGGACGTTGTCAATCCCTGGCTGGTTCCCGCTCGGCCGCTAGTAGCGCTGCGTGCTTCCAAATTCCAAGGATTCTCCTCTCTTCCTTCTTGTTGTTGTCTGCTATATACTCAAAGTCGTAAATTTATTTAGTAATTCTTTATTCTTTCTGCAGCACCCAAGTCCTGTCACGGTCGCCATGTCGCATTTCTTAAAATATAGTTGCTTGATTATTTATTAAGAAATGGTATCGTGTTGCATTTACGATGTGATTCTCTTTATACTTTATCTTTATATTACGTATCATAGTATGACTTTTGTGCGACTTTGGTAAATAATTAATCTTTAGTCGTTTTCCTTCACAATATAATCACACTTTTATTTCAGTACATCGTTTTAAATACATTATCGGACTTCTTCCTAGCAAGCTCTCCTTAGCCGCTGCTCTAAGCAATCTCTTAGTATCCGTGAGTCTTCTCGTTGCTATGGAAAACTTCCTTAAAAGAGTATTAACCGGCCCGTGACATGGAACGCCTACTTCAAGGATGTTATTACACTATCGGTAATGCTACAGCCCCCCCCCTAGTTTACCATACCATTTGACATCCATACCATTATAAATGGTTATGGTAAACTTTCCTGTAAATGTTACCTTTTAGGTAAGGAGAGCTTACATTTTACATTTGGCTAACAACACATTTTTTTTTTTAACATATACGAGGACCGATAGCTTGATGTAATATTCCTAGGTGGTTTTCCATAAGCCGCGACTGGTTGGAACGGCATATTGTCTGTAACACACATTGTGACACAGAGTTACTGTCCTTATCACTTAAAAAAACCAAAACTACACTAAGTATATTATACTACAGAATCGTTATTTAATAACATCATCTTTAACTGTCATGGCCTCTGCCTGTTTACCAAGCATACCATTCAAGTAATTAAAAAAATTCTATTACCTGCCCTTGGTACATTATATTCTTCATAAGACCGATCCTTTTGAATCATTTTACTGTTGTATAACCGGCAACATTATTTAAATCACATATTTGGTACCCTGGACCAGTAAAATCAACCCTCGCTAATACGACTGGGACACCATTGTTTCTTGCTAATCTAGCATCATCATCACAGCTTCATTTTTATTTTATTTCTTCAATACATTACATTATATTCTCCCCATAAGTAATAACTTCTCTCCATTCTACTTCATCTTGAATATATTCACATATAGGCTATGAGATGTACCAACAGAGTCATTTATAGGTTCTCCCTAGACCTCAGCTATGTCTGTGTTAACCAAATCCCGAACCTTTCGTTATCAAAGGCAATGCCTAGATAGTGGCTTTATTTACAGGAACTGAGTCTTGACTGTGCTGTTGTACCCTCTCTATATGATATTCTACTTCTTAATTCATTACACATTTATTCTATCATAGTAATACCTCGTTTCTTCTCCACTCATTCTATTCATTCTAATGCTCCGGTATACCTTACAAACTATATATTTTTTTAAAAAGAAAGTCCTAATAGACAATAAACTTTTATGTAATGGTATGCTGTGGTAACAGCCGAAGACTGCACATCTGACTAAGATCATCAATATTGGCAAGTAACAGCTTTCACTTAGTGGTTATAAACTTTTACTATCATTACAGTTGAATTGTGCGCAGCCACAACAATCAGTACTATTTACAAGTGTTTTGTGGCAATGAATAACAATAATATGCTAACTATAACTTAATAATAATAGGAAATTCCAATATGATGGAGTTTATATTTACACACCCGTGCCTTGCCCTAGTGTTAAATCTTTTCATTCACCTTAAACTAATTCATCATTTTCTGAGTTGTAGATTCAATATCCTGATTGAATTTGTACACAGGATGAGGCAGTAAGCATAGCTTACCCCTCCACAAAAAGAGAAAACCTTTTTTTTTCTATATTTCCAGTTCACTTTTCCCCAGTTATTTATACAAAACAACTTTCCGTTTACAGTTAATCTTACTTTGCCAGAACAGTAACATGGCAAACCAACTTCAAAAATATGTAAAGAACTCTGAAAATGTTCAACACCATTATTCTGTAACTGCTTTGATTCATAATCACAAACATAATTCTCCCCAACAATGGAAAAAATGTCACAGTTTACATCCTTCAAAATCATCAAACTACCTAATCCATCTACCTTCATTAAAGTCTTTTCCATCTCTTTTACCTGATCAAAGTCACCTGTTCCTTTAATGTCTCTGATATCAAACATTTTTATAGACTTACAACCCTTTTCTACTGATTCATCTGTCTTCGTGTAAGTTTCCACCTGGTTACTTTCATGCTTAAACTCATCTTTTAAGTGAAACCCTTCTTTAACAATTTGTCTATCCTTTACATGATTTACATCACCATTAATTGTAACATCACTCATCTCATACTTTTCCCTTACAGTATTAGGCCTACTATCATTACTTTCAATTGTATTACCTAATGATTCACAATGAATTGCATTCGTACTTTGTTCAAACTCTCTAATTACTAGACTCTCATTGCATACTTTTAGTTCCTCATTTATCTTTGTATACTGTTTTTCAGCCCTTTCTATATACTTATCTAACTTTGCCTGTACATCAGTTTCTGATCTAATTATTCGATCCTCTAAAGCTGTAAGTTGTGCTTGAGTAGCTGTAAGTTGTGCTTGTGTAGCTATAAGTTGTGCTGTTAGTTATGTTAGTTGCGACCCAAGTCGAAATAGTATTTTTTCTAATGCACAGTGACTGTTTCATCTTTCTTATTTACCGAACCCGAAGGATCACAAATAACCATTGCAACTGGCATCTGATTAGCCATTCTGTAGAAAGCTAAGCCATACTCAGCGTCCCAAAACTAGTATCAATAAAATGACGTGATATAATAAATTATTTGAATAAACAACGAAAATTCAAAAAGAAAACGTAAAACTAATCCTACCCGTACATCGCTTCCGTTACAGTCAACTTTCTTGTTACAATCACCAAGTTTTTTAATTAATAGAATAAAGATAATTAAGTCTGGGAAACACTTAACTTAAACGTATTTTGTCGCTGTCAGTTTCTACGGCGGACGTTGTCAATCCCTGGCTGGTTCCCGCTCGGCCGCTAGTAGCGCTGCGTGCTTCCAAATTCCAAGGATTCTCCTCTCTTCCTTCTTGTTGTTGTCTGCTATATACTCAAAGTCGTAAATTTATTTAGTAATTCTTTATTCTTTCTGCAGCACCCAAGTCCTGTCACGGTCGCCATGTCGCATTTCTTAAAATATAGTTGCTTGATTATTTATTAAGAAATGGTATCGTGTTGCATTTACGATGTGATTCTCTTTATACTTTATCTTTATATTACGTATCATAGTATGACTTTTGTGCGACTTTGGTAAATAATTAATCTTTAGTCGTTTTCCTTCACAATATAATCACACTTTTATTTCAGTACATCGTTTTAAATACATTATCGGACTTCTTCCTAGCAAGCTCTCCTTAGCCGCTGCTCTAAGCAATCTCTTAGTATCCGTGAGTCTTCTCGTTGCTATGGAAAACTTCCTTAAAAGAGTATTAACCGGCCCGTGACATGGAACGCCTACTTCAAGGATGTTATTACACTATCGGTAATGCTACAAACCATAGTTACAATGCGATCATTGTTTCACATACATGTTCGCCAATCTCAGCTTTATCATTGAAGGCAGATTGCTCTCCTTCACAGTGGACACAACTGTGAATCGCGACTATACATTGTTATGTGACGACGTTAAAAGTCAACAGTCTCACAACAAAATCAGAAGAATCCGAGTGGATTGAGATTTGTACTTTGGGACTACAAAGTAAATATTCAGAAGGAATTTTATGAACAGCCGAAATAGTTCAAGCCTACTGGTTGGGTGCTATTTGCATCTCTCAATGATAAACGTGGGATAAAATAATTTTTGAATTGCAAACCTGAACAACGTTTAGATTCTAAATCGTTTAATAGTAAAGCTGTAACAGCTTTAAAGTAGTCATAGCAACAAAAAAGTGAGAGCACGAATTTTTTTTTAACCTTATACATTTAAGATTCTCATATTGAAAAATTTTCAGGAGGGATCAAAAGGCATCCAGGGAGAATGTATGGTTGGAAGGTATCGAACCAAAATATTTTTTTAAAGATGATATATTTTCCGTGACTGCAGAAAGAATGAAGGAATTATTGGGGGGATAGCGTGGGATTGTCTACCAAATAAACAAAACCTCTCAGAATGGCCAGATCCAACTCCTTCGTTACATTCCAGCTATAATATTCCTGTATTACACGACAGAAAAATGAACACAATTAACGCTAGGTTCTTGATTCGATTTTTTTCTGTTAGAGACGGGCTAGGATTGGGGCCACTGAACGGGAAGGAATTTAGCCATGACCTTTTGAAGGAGCCATCGTGGCATTCACCAGGATTGATTTTGAGACACTATGCAAAAGCGAAATCTGGATGGCCGGACGAGAATTTGAACCCGCGACCTCCAGAATGAGAGGACAGAGCATTACTGCTCAGCCAACACTCTCAGTTCGAGTTTTGCCATTCCTGTAGTTTCTTAGAGTTTTGCCATTCCTGTAGTTTCTTAGAGTTTTGCCATTCCTGTAGTTTCTTAGAGTTTTGCCATTCCTGTAGTTTCTTGGTGTAGGTATTTCTGGATGCGTATTGGTTTTGAAGTTTTATCACTAACTTTAACTAAGTACATTTTGCATTACTGAAATCTGGAGCTCTGTGCATTTGCAAGATACTAAGGGCGCAACTTATCAGACGCCTGTGGTGGATAGACACCACACCACACCACGTAGGTCCAGCTCTTCAAAACCCTTTAATTCAACAATATTCCATGCCAATGACCTATACAGGATGTAGCGGAGTCAAGGATAATCCCGCAACCGCATCATGTCCTACTATGACAAAATTTTAGAGATATTTATTTTTAAATATTTTTTTGAAACATGTAATTTTATTCATTGCCAGACAGCTCCCAGTCTCTTTATCTACCATTGTACTACGCGATGGCACCCAGGTAGCCATTTCAACAACGAGATAGATTTTTACGAATTCATTGCCCAAATGTCCCAAACAATCAAAAAATACTTGCATGGTAACTTCAATTCGATAAACTTTCTTTTTTAATAAAGTCCAAAATACCAACCTTTGTGGTTTAGAAATACCATAAAAAAATAATTTTAAAAGGAATGTTAAACAATTATACCATAACAAAAATAATTTTTTAATGTAATTGGCACGATCCGCTAAGTACATTTTTTTGGAATAAATTTGTACTGACTTTTTATATAAGTTTTTTAACGTTTTAAGAAAAAAAGAACATTGTTTTAGATGACTCAAACATCCTTGGGTAAATTTAAAAAAAAGGTTTTTAATATGCAGAAATGGCATGGAATAAACTGAACAAAATCACACGTTTCGAAAAAAATTAAAAATACAGTATCTAGAAAATGGTGAATAATAGGACATGATGTGAGCTATTTACGGGTGCAGGATTATTCTTTCATTCCTGGCAGAAACGTCGAAAAAAATGTTCGCCCTTACAGGAATGTTTCACTAGTCAGGATTTGAAGGTAACAGTTGCATGCTGATCAGATAAATAGCTTTCGGGAAGGCTCAACTAAATCAATCTGAAACAAGGTGTTCACAAAATGCTAACACAAACATGTCTCATATACCGTTAAAACGACTTGCTGTTATGTTAAAAGATTACAACCTTACAAATTTTCTATGAAAAACACTAACGACTAAAGAAATCCTTACTTTGTAGAAAAATCACAGGAAGCAACTGCGAAGTTACGGAGTTCATACGTTGGTATTGTTTAATGTTCGAGTGACTTCACTTGAAAATTACTTAATAGGTGGTGGTCTTCATAGTTATAAGCATTCCAACTTGTATTTTTAAAGAAGTAATGGAATTTTCTCTTCTGAAATGGTTATTCTGTGAATGTTAACATATACAGCAGGAAATAGTGATGTTCCGATACCATCAAAGTATCGATACCTACTCAAATTAGTAGTACTCAAATTGTCTTCTGATACTTACTCATGCGAGTACTGTAAAAGTATCGATACTTACTCATATTGATACTTTTCTTAAATTAATGTCGAAATATAAAAAAAAAATGTGTGACATGTTGCTAAATTATTTATTTTATTTGCCTAGTGTAATATAATCAAATAACACTCGGTAAACATATCAGCTCCGTGACCTTTTGCAGCTCCGTTACCAGGCTGCAAAAGTTGCCGCTGTAGCTAAACATGATTGGGGACATTAAATATATTAGCATGGAATGCCAATGGCATTTCTAACAAGCAACTAGAGCTACTAAACTACCTCAACGAAAAAGACATTGACATTGCACTAATAGGGGAAACCCATCTCAATCCAGGAAATAACTTCAAGATGAGAAATTACATTGTGACTCGTACTGATAGACAGACGCAGGGGGGTGGCACTGCTGTCCTGATCAAAAACAGGCTGGTCCACAGAGACCTGCCTGACGCACAGACAGGTGACCTGGAGCACACGGCCGTCGAGATCATAGTAAACGGGGTACCTTTGCATCTAGTCGCAGTCTATAATCCACCACACAAGGAGCTCAAGGAGGAAAATGTGCAAGCACTGTTAGGTAGGAATGAAACAGTAATACTAGGTGGTGACTTGAATGCCAAGAGCCAGATCTGGCATAGTAGACTTACCAATCGGAATGGAAGGGGGCTACTTAGGGTGCTACACGCCGGCAGAAATGTCGAAGTGCTGGCGCCCGACGTACCAACCCACTTCCCGAGTGCGGCAGGGCGTCAACCGGACGTCCTGGATGTATTCGTTGTGAAAGGACTAAGATGGCAGGGGAAGTATCAACCCAATGCGAGCTTAGTTCCGATCACAATCCGATTCTTCTGTCAGTCAGACTACTAGAGCACCAGCAACAGAGGACTTACAATAGATTCCAGACAAATTGGAACCATTACAAGGATGATGTCACGTTACACCTTGCGGAGCTACCTACTCTAGGGACAACTGAAGAAGTAGACGTAGCAGTTGCCAAACTCACATCTGTAATGCAAGAATGCATGAAGCAGGCAACTACAAAAACAGTTATGATCTGTGGAAAACCATCGATTCCAGATCACATCAAAAATCTTATCCTGCTTAAAAATAGAATCCGCAAGAGGTGGCAACGATGGCGCGACCCGGCTGACAGAAGGATGGTCAACCACCTAGTAGATGAAATCAGGGAGAATCTGAAAATACATCGACATCAAGACTGGCAAAGAAAACTCGCAGCAGTACAAAACAACAACAGAAAGATATGGGCACTTGCGAAGTCAGTCAGCAAGACAGCCGAACCTATTCGGCCTCTACGTGGACCGCAGGGGTTTGTGTACGACCCAGCTGGGAAGGCTCAGCTCCTTGCGGACACGCTAGAAACTCATTTCAAACCGAACGAAATAGCTGACGATGTAAGCGAATCTCACAAGGAACATGTTCTGAGTGTAGTAAACCGCTTGATCTACATCGGACCGCAGAATTATGTGCAAAAAACAAATGACGAGGAGGTGGAGACTATCATACGAGGCCTTAAATCCAAAAAGGCATCGGGGTATGACAAGATCTCCGCCCTCCAAGTCAAAAATCTGCCTCCACAAGCCATTAGATTTATAACCTCGACCTTCAACGCCTGTCTGAACCTGAGCTACTTTCCAAAGGACTGGAAAATAGCAAAAGTTATAGCAATTCCAAAAGCAAACAAAAACAGGACAATGCCAGAAAGCTATAGCCCCATCTCGCTTTTGCCTATCATGGGCAAAATGCTTGAAGGAGTGATGTTGGACAGACTGAACAAATTCCTTGAGAGCAACAACATCATAATACCGCAGCAATTCGGGTTCAGAAAAGAGCACAGCACAGTGCAACAATGTACAAGGTTTGTGGAGCACATCTGTAAAGAAAAGCAGGCAGGAAGTGGTACTGCTGCGATATTCATAGACATAGAGAAAGCTTTTGACCGAGTGTGGCACGAAGGCCTACTCTTCAAGCTACACAAATACAATGTGCCAGACAATTTAATACATCTACTGCATTCCTACCTAACCAACAGGAAATTCTATGTATACCATGACAACGCAGATAGTACTCTCAAGGACATAGAAGCTGGCGTCCCTCAGGGAAGTAGGATTGGGCCTCCACTTTTTCTTATTTACGCCAACGACGGACCGCATACAACAGAGAGTTACATGTCTCTGTACGCGGACGACACAAACATATACGCGAGCAACAAGAATTTAAAATATGCAATTGGAAAAGTCCAAAGACACCTGGACAAGATGACGCAATGGTGCAACCGATGGCGCATCAAAATAAATGAGACTAAATGCCAGCCTATCATCTTCTCCACAAAAATTAAAATTCCAGACATAAAGCTGCATATTAGGGATCTGGAATTAGACTGGGTGGACCAAGTAAAATACTTGGGGCTGCGACTAGACAGAAGGCTCACGTGGGGTAAACACGTAGCCGAAGTAAAAAACAGATCAAGAGCGAAACTAGCCGGCCTCTACCCCCTGCTGAGAGGCGACGGTCTATCCACGGAGACAAAACTCCTCCTTTACCGTGCGATAATCCAGCCTACGTTCCTGTACGGTTCGGAAATATGGAGCATGGCGGCCGACTGTCATGTAAACAAATTGCAAGCACTGGAAAACAGAGCGCTGCGCGTCATCTCGGATGCTCCGAGGTACGTCAGAAACCGGGAAATCAGGCGATCTCTCTGTTTTCCACCCCTAGGTGACACAATAAAGGCAAAATCAGAAATATTTTTCCAGAAATGTTCTGCATCCAAACATAAATTAATTTCTGATATAGGTGACGAGTCAGACGAAATGCACCAGGTCAAACGACCCAGGCTGACACTGACGAGGCAGTTTAAAACTCTTTAGACCACTCCTCCAAAACCTCAAGTCCACCACTAGTTGTAAATAGGCCCCACACCATAAATGTAGGCCCTGTATATATCTTATGACCCCCAATAGATTTAAGTAGGCCATCATAAGTCAAAACCCTCCATTAGCTTAGGTAGGCTTAAATGCATAGATCTAGGTTCCCATGTAAATAGGTCAATGTATATAACCCCCCCTTAGTTTTAGTTTAAAAAAAAAAATCACAAAAGTTCAAAAATCAAAAAACAGTAGATTTAGATGTTAGACTTAGAAATTAGACTTAGATATTTTTGTAACCCTGGCTAAAGAAAGGCAGACGGGCTTTGCCCAACCAGACGACAATTTCAAATTCAAAGACTAAGTCAGAAGTTAGTCCAAGAATCCCACAACAGGACAACAGGAAAAGGGAACCCCCTGGAACTGCAACTGCACTGCAGGAAATCTGCGCCAGATGACGCTGCTGCTGCTGCTGCAGCGAGTGGGGCAGCAGGGATGATGCGTATAGAATTTAATACTGGGTGCGTTTCGATACTTTCGATTCGATACAAATACTTTTCTTCCGATACCGAGTAAGTATAGAATGAATTAATTCAAATACGAAAAGTACTCGGTATCGAAACAAAGTATCGAGTACTTACTCGTATTTACTCGTATCGGATCATCACTAGCAGGAAAGACATAGGTTTTTTAATTTTTTTACTTATGGTTTTACGCGTAGTCAACGTCGATATCATTAGAGGCGGGATGGGACTGGGCCAAGGAACAGCAAGGAATTCAGTCATGGCCTTTGAAGGAAGCATCCCGGCATTTGGCTCGAGTGATTTGGGGAAACCATGAAAGGCATCGGTATGAGCAATGTAGTTTGCAACCACCCTCTTGGTAAATCACTAATCCATTATCGAAAGGAAGACACTGCAAAATGTTTTGCAGTATCACACAAGATTGGACAGTTGTTAAGATACAGTAGAGAATGATATTAAAATCCAAGAAGATATAAGCTTTTGAGGTGGCGTCTATTAGCTTTGGTCACGTAGTGAGGAATGTATCTCGTTTTACATGAATTGTTAATTTTTCTAAGCTACTTTCTGTTAAGTAGTTTTCTCCTAGTGATGTTACATATCCGCTCAACGATCCTGTGTAGTGTTTTCGCTCTGTGGATGGTCTAGGTTACAAAACACGATGATAATTCCTGTGATCATTCAGATTGCTTTTTTAAATAACTGTAGCTCCTGCAATTTCCTGGTGGGTGATGTCATTATTTGCGATTACATGTTCTGAGAATAAATTACAAATGTGTGTACCTGGACTTTTTTCTAGTCTATCAAGTTGCAGACACACTTCTGGTTAGTCTCTAGCTGTAAGATTCCGGCAAAGAAGAAATACTGACCAGTATTAACCATACAGTCGATACCATTTCTATTGGATGAATTGTCTACACAGATTTAAGGACTTTATTCCGCAATACTAATTTATTTTCGATTCACTGTTTGTTAAGATCAGATTATTTGCACTACCCCAAAACATCTTTTTATTTTTGGTGAGGCTCGAGTACGTTGGAGTGAAAACCAATTAATTCAGGCATTTTATTTTTCAATTGTCTTCCAAATTTAATGTCCGGCTCATTTGGAGTTGTATATGTTAAGAACAACATTCAAGTAGTGGAAAGTGAACATCAAAATCTTTAAAGATCGAAGGTTTTCACGGCGTTGTATATGCTCGTAAATAAACTGTTCTCGGGCTTACAGCCGCGTTAAGATGTCACACTTGTGGGACGTTTCGACCTTATTTTCATCATGAAATTTTAAGGTAGCTGGAAGCCTGAGAAGAGTTATTTATCGAAATCTTTATTTCTCTGTTGTTAGTATCTGCAGGATCAAGATTAAACTGTGGCGCTGTCTATGAAGTAAGCCTAACTATATTAATTACTAGGCACGATCAGAGTATCTCGTGTGTCCAGGTGGTGATACGTTTTCACACCACACCCCTGAAGATTACATGCAGCATTACTTCTCCAATCAAATATCCTTTATTCCAATGGAATATTCAGTTTTGGCAACAGAAAATAATAACAAAGGACATATCTGGAGATTACAGACGCAAAATGATTATTATTTTTTTCGTACCAAAAAATCCTTAGCTATCGACTTGTGAACACTGGAGCTACTGAAAGTAGCGGCGTATTTCTTGCAGCGAGAGTTTCAGTATTAGAACATCGTAGACTAAGGTTGTCCTTATTGTAAACATACATTGAATCAGTGAATTGCTCACACTAATATCAGATTGTCAGTTTGATTGTATTTAGTATCTTGAACAGCGTGTATCACGTCGCTTGAAGAACAGCATTGAGCAAAATGGTCAGTTTTGAAGGGTGGAGTTGGAAGGAATCGTATTTTTGGTTGTCATTAGTAAGATAATTGGAGTCTTCTACATAATTATTCACAGCGTTGTTTCTGGTTGTAGATTTTGGATAAGGTTGCACATAACCAGCAGAATTTTCTAATAAATAACCAAATTTCTTTGAATTCAACAAGTTTTGTAGCTTTGTTTAGTGGTTTATCCAGTCTGGGTGTGGAGTTAACCATCAATGGTGGTTGTACCTTCCAACTACGAATGCAACGGATATCCACATACACAAGTGCGGAACTTTCGTGTGAAATCATATATCCGCTTTCGCATCCGCAATTTTTAATGCGGATTTATAGTGAATGTTTTCTTTACATTGCAATATATATTATTCTTTTCTCTTTATACAAGATTCGGCTCATCGTTGCTTAGCTAACAAAGTGGTTTTTTTTTTCCTGACATTCTTGCAATTAATGTAACAATGGACTGAACTGTGTTGTTATTTAAGTGACGAATTCATAAGTTTGAACTTGTATGTGAAGTAAAGCGGCCTATTCACGGTCCAACTTATAGGACATCCGTGTAGAACTACCGTAGGATGCGTTCACCCATTCACGCTACTTGAAGCGGTCCAAAAATGTTCCAAACAATCCTTTCCACTCGTACTTTCTCGCCGCACACTCGCAGGATGTTTCCTCCAATCATGGTCCAACGAACCGTGTTGGTTGTCTGGGAGTCCAACACCCAACACTTCCTACATGTAGTCCTGTAACGCCTTTCACGGCCTATCGAATCGCCGTCCGGGCATCCAGATTTTGGTTTTCCATGGTTTCCCCAAATCACTTTTGGCAAATGCTTCCTTTAAAAGCCCATGGCCTAATTCCTTCCCGTTCCTAGTCCCAATTCTTTCACACCTCTAATGGCCTCTACGTACGAGGAGTACAGTCTTAAAGGGGGGGGGGGGGAATATGCGAACATGGATATGCGCGATGGCGTGGCCTTGCGCTTGACGCTCGAACCACGAACTTCGCAAAGTTCATATGACAAAGATTTGGTTTTAGACACGTGCGTAATTGTGTTAATTTACTTGTGAAATCATCTCATGTTTTTTTGTTGTTCAAAGACGATTCCAAAAATAAATCATTAAGGCAGTATTATATGTAAATAGACTTTATGAAAAAATGTAGAATTTGGCATAAAATATATACTTATTTTGATTTTAAATTTGTTTTTGATAAAATATTAAAAAGTAAATAATTATAAATTTTTCCACCTCCGCTTCAGTAAAACATCCGCATCCGTGGATATCAAGCACTGAACGTCTGCATCCATTACAACACGTAAAGCTACAGTGACCCATATCTTTTGTTCCGTGTTAAAGTGGTAACAATGAAGACATTAGCCGCCAAAGTGATATGCCATCACTTCAGAGACACCGCAGAAATTAGAGGATCACTTCAAAAATCCGCCAAGTACTGAGAAAAAATATAATAAACCGGCAAGTATGGCTGGGACCAAGAATCGATCTAATAATTACATACCAGATGCCTGTGCACTTTTGCCAGGGTCTCGAAGTCCGCCAGGGCAACATTAAAGTTGGAAATGTGATGTCTGAATTGCCGTCCCGTTTCTCCAGAAACTTTGCGTAATTTTGCTCGCTTGGTATGATGTGTGTGGTTTCTTGGAACGAAGATTTTATCAAATTCAAAACAATGTTAATCTTAAAAAAATTCTCATTTGAGACTATTGGATCAAAACTGAATTTAAATATATTTAATTATTTATTAATGATAACTTAATACAATACAATAAATGCAACTACAATGATTCTCTTTTCCATGCCTGGAAATCTTATAAAGAGATTCTTTTCAATTTTCAACAGACAGTGCTTCACTTTCGAGAAAAAATTGACACGTAGTTGCCAAGTCATATTACATTTGAGTGAATACTAATGGATCAACTTTTCATCATAACATCGACGCTTATTGTAAATATGAAGTTACATATCCATATATGAGGCATGTTGTGCATGTATGTTACTAGTATGTTTCGTGTGTGTTAAATAAATGTATGTTTGTACAAAGATACAGCCACCAGTCCCGTTCACACTACGTACGCGTGGCCACCAGTTCAGTTCAGTTCAGTTCAGTTCACTGGGTAATGTCTCCTGAGCATCGCAGATAAGTTGATCTCGACTCGAGGCAAGAAGTCGTGCTGATATCAGAAGTTGTAGGAACTGGCCTCCTCGTCATCTTTGCGGGCTTGGAACATGAACCTGTACACCACTCCTGCCACGAGCCCTCCAAGCAAGGGCCCGGCCCAGTACACCTGGAACACAATTTAGAAGACTATTTTGGCATAACTCAACTGGGCAGGACATATTGGGCAAAAGGTTTTAAAGTCCTTTATTTATTGGAGAGAGTGATGAGGGAATTTGATACCCAAAATGTGGGGCCTATGCTGCACCACCATATTCAAGCAAAGGCCTGACGAAATATAGGGGGAGGGGGGGGGGGGCAAAGAAGGGCTGCTAATTGTCTCTGAAAGCACATATGATAAGGGAACTGGAATGGGATTTATTGGAAGACAGGAGGAGGGCGAAGAGAGTGGTTGGAATGTACAAGGCGGACGTTGGTACTGAAGAGAGATGCATGGAAGGGATACAAGAAAGGAGAAAGAAGGATGTATAGTGACATTGGTAACGGAAGATGCACTCAATCGCAAATTAAATTTGCGAACTAAAACAAACTTTGGTTAGGATTACAAGTGAAGTTTATAAAGTAGTATCTTTGAAAGCTTCTTCGAGTAGTTGAAGCAGACATTAGTTCTAAAGATGGTATAATGATACATTTTCTTATTACAACTAACACTCAAAAAACGAAATTACTGTGATCAACTCTCTGTATATCTGAAATACTGGGTGATTATATCGTGTGCAGTAGGTAACATAGAATCTTAGTAACGTAAAGGGGAAAAAAATAACACATTTTTAGATACGGAAAAATGTTACCGTAACGTAAGAAATTAGGAGTACAGATGAGAAACAGTTTACAAATTTATATCTCATTGCCGCAATAATTTTTAAACCATATAATTCACCGCTACAATAACTTTCAAATATATAGCAAAACATAGTACAATAAGAAAAATGAACGTAAGTATAATTTTAATTCAAAGTCTCTTCGAAAACAATTAGTGCAATGCTGTTACTTGGGGTAAAGTTGTCGTATTAAATAGGCAAAATGCCGAGAAAAGAGTTTAAGAAAAGGTTTGCCGAAACTGTAGAAGTAGAGAACTGCCAGTGCGAAACAAATTTGCAGGATGTGTGCTGGGTAATGGTTCCGATTATGAATGTCTGGGAACTAGTAAGATTAGACACACTCACCCAGTGGTCTTTCCAGTCGCCTCTGATAACGGCGGGTCCAAATGTCCGAGCTGGGTTCATGCTGGATCCCGTGTACTGGATCTGCAAAAAAATTATTGTGTCAGATCGGAGAGTTTCACGGTGTTTACTGATAAAAAAAAAAACAAAAAAATTCTCAAGCTTCCAACCACGTCAAAACGTTGCACTCCTGGAAGGGTCCAACTCTCCGCCCTCATTTGCAACAAACACTAGAAAATGAGACACTAGGATCGTCCCGCGTGCTGGTTGCAAGGTCGAGAATTTATTAGTCGAATGCGGAGCACGATTAAAACTAATATTACGAATAATTCTATTTGATGGATAAAATTCACAATAACTAAAAAACAACAAAAAATTAAGAAATAAATATATGACCCAGCTTCAGTGAACACATACGCAACATAAAAAGCAAAAAATAAAAAACATAAAAAACACCCACGTCTTTACATTTAATAGCCTCAAACTCAAGGATGATGTCTACGTACTTCTGTTGACAGTGCATACATGTCATTTGTTTTATTACAAATTTTCGTAAGTCTCAATTATATCGCAAATTCTTACATTCTACATTATTTTCCATTTATTTGTATGTATGTATGATCTGCCCCGGTGTCAGTGATTTTTTTTAACTTAGTTTTATCACTGCAGATCATTTTTCTACTCTGCATTGCCAAAAGTGGAAAAAGCGTCGAATCAGCAAATGTATTTATAGTAGCTGTTAAAAAAAGAAAAATCTTGACTGCTGGCAGATCAATGAAACCAGAATGCGAGCCAAAATATTTGTAACACTTTTGTCGCACCAAGGTAGATAAAATTTAGTTCACGAGAAACGATAGTTACTCTGAAAGTACTTCCAGACTATTTTTTTTAACACACAAGAAACTAGAAAAATGTACCACTGTTTTGTCCATGCTTTGTGGGGAAAAGTAGCAACTTCCTGTTTGTATTTTGGTGAATTCTGGAAGTACGAATGTGGGAAAACAACCAGAATGGCAGACATTCCACTATGCAACCTTGAGCGTAAACTTAATTTATTCATAAAGATGATTGCGTCGTGTCTTATCGGACACCCACAGGGGAACATCTGGAAATGAGACACGCGAACGTATGGCAAACAAAACCGCAGCTGCACGGGCGCTGGGATCTACAGGTGCACTGTTTCCAAGTAAACCACCGAAGAAGTCTAATGGTTTTAGTTGCCGTTTCATAGTTCTATGCGTTATTTATCCAGAAGTGTAAAACTTTGCATTTCGTGTTACTCTAGGTTTTGAGGAAATTATTTTAAAGTGAAATGAAGCATTCAAGCACATGCCTGAAGATAGCCTTGAGTATCTTATCTACTCTTGTCTTCTGGAACCTTGAGGTTTCCTTTAAGTCGCATACTCTGATACACGATATCAGAGAAATTATGGTAATAGGGAAAAAAATTTACATACTAGCCGACTTCGGGTTTTAAACATTTCTTAAATGTTTTCACCCGTCCAGTATTTCTCTTCCGTATCGTACGAATGAGATTCGAAATTTTAGATCGAGATTAGTATTTGGGGTGGCTGGGGTCCTACCCTGATCGAATAAACCCAAAATTTTATTCATTACCTTATGTAGCAGGAGGTTTCTGTAATTATGCTTAGACATTTACACTGTATGTGCAGTGATATTGTATTACATTGCAGTCTTCACAGTTTCCTAGCACACCATGATAATAGTAACGTACTATCTGCCGTTTATCAGTTTCATGTCTGATTATAAACGTACAAGTTGCACTTTTGTTGGTTTATAATAGAGTGCAAATTTGCTTCTGGAATTAGATTCTTAGCAACTCTTATTAATTTAAGAAAGGTCACCAAATTTCGTGTCAATACTTGGGGGTGTTTACACGAATTGCATTTTAGGTATAGGACTTTCATGGCAAATTCAAATTCCTTTATGCTTATCTTATAGGAAACTACAAACTTGAGATCGAAGCATTTCACGGGGATGTATGCTAATGAAATACTCTCGGTCACTTTCCTGGGACGTCTAGGGAGATATTCCAGTGCCTCCGCTAACTCAATAGTTGATCTGAAGATACTTAAGGACAACCTTTTAGACGCATACATCCATTTTTGTATGGCCAGGAAGCAGGGAGTAATTCGAAACATTGACACCACTTAATCTCCAGATGAAATCCTAAGTGAAATAGCCTCTCCCTTCCCAGTTTTAAAGGTTAGGAGATTCACAAAAAAAAAGCCATGGTTGAAAGTGGTAGCCAGATCCGCCCTCTTCCAGTGTGCATGCTAACTTTCCAGTTACAAACACTGCCCCAATTTGTCTACCTGTTCAGAATGCGACGCGAAGTGCAACCGTATGTGCCACCTGTCATTCAGTGCTACCAGTGCCTTAGATATAATCATACCCAAACCCAATGCAAAAGCCAACCCCGATGTAGAAGATACGCAGTGCCCCATATCTTAAAAAACTGTACGCCAGATGTCCAGCCACGCTGTATTTATTGCCAAGGAAACCACCTATCTACAGACCGGGTGTGCCCAGAATATAAACAGCGAGTGGAGAGAAAGCAAAACATGGTAAATAACAGTACTCATTTCGGGTTTTCAACAGTGAATCCACGATCATATGCTAACGTAGCAGCATCCAGCCCGCATCCTGTCGAAATAGACAATCAACTTCTGAAGGAAGCTCCTACTCTTGCAGTACCCAGCCAAGCGGCCCCGCCAACTATCCTTCCCACTCCCTCTATAGCGCACGACGGTAACAGCGGCCAAGTATACCAATCCTATATTCACGATAATATCCGAAATACTATCCCACACTGCCTGACAAAAGCAAACCCGGTCCCTCCCAAAGCAGCGGGAAACAGAGTCAAGATCCCCAGTCATCTATTCTGCAGAAGTGATGGCCCAATAAACCCAATAATCAATAACCTCCGTGAACCAACAACCCATTCTCCGACATTAGATTCAACTCACATTCTAGGGAAAACTACTGCTCCAATTAGCAAATCCTCTCTAGTAATTGAAAATCTTCTGATTTTTATTACTTCCATGATCGAAGTGGCTAGATCAAGGGGCCCAATCGACCCGATCTCCATCGGCAATCAACTACAGGAAATACTAATCAACAACGGAACATAAACCACCCAACTATGGACAGCAACACAAGCAATTCTTTAACCTCTCAGCAACTAAACATACTTCAATGGAATGGGAGGTCGGTATGGTCAAATAGAGAGAGCCTCATTACAGAATTAATACGAAGCAAAATAGATATAGCGGTGTTATCTGAAACATGGTTTAAACCAAACACAAAAATCACGTTCAACTCATACACCTCCTACAGAAATGATAGAGCAGACGGAAAAGGAGGAGTGGCCATAATGGTACACAACAAAGTGCCTCACGACCCAGTTCAACTCAACATGGACAATTTACCTTTCCAAGCAGTGGTGGTACGGATCCAAACTAACCAATTATCATTCACTATAGTGTCTATTTACTGCAGCCCTAGCTCAGTAATCAGACCGAACGATTGGTCAAAACTGAACGGACAAATAAACCCACCATTGATTCTGGCCGGAGACTTCAACGCACACAACAAGAGTTGGGGGTGCCATTACAACGATCCACGTGGTACGATAATTAGTGATATGGCAGAAGATTACAACTTGATAATCGTAAACGACGGTAACCCTACTATGCTCCGAAAACCAGGTAAACTTCCTTCGGCTGTGGACTTAACCTTATGCTCACCTAACTTGGCCTCTATTTCTAATTGGGAAGTCCAGAGAGACCCAATGGGATCCGACGATTTCCCTATTTTGTTAACAATTGGCTGCCCATAAACGAAGGATATCACAAGCCACCCAACTATCCAATGGAATATAAATAGAGCGGACTGGCACCATTACAGGAGACTAAAGGAGGAAAAAATAAGCCAAACTAGTGAATATTCCACGGGCGCTGAAACTTATAGAAAGCTGGAAAATATAATTTCAGAAGCAGCTGAAATAGCAATTCGTCGAAAAAATTTTCACACCACTAGGAAAAACCGTCCGCCATTACGGTGGAACCCACTATGCTCCAAAGCAGTGGCCCAAAGACGTCTCGCACTATCCGCATACAGAAAGAATTCTGATCTGCATCACTATATAGCATTCTTACAGACCAACGTCGCGACCAAAAAGATTAAAAAAAAAAACCGCCTAAACTGGATCAGTTACTGCGAAACTATGGGAAAGAACTCAAACGTTTCCTCTATCTAGGCCACAGTGAGAAGCCTCAAGTATAACAAATTCAACACGGTCGCCCCTGCTATCAACACATCGATTTTGGAAGAGATCATGGACAGAATCGCCCCTGCTACAGTACCAAGGGAGGAACCAAACCCCTCAAGAGCCTTCCGACCACTTTTTGTGCATGCCGTTCGACATGAAAGAACTACATCAAGTCCTCAAGCGATCCTCTGTCACCTCCACTAGGATAGATGGTATTCACTACTCGATGATATCAAACATGCCCCAATCTGGCCTGCAGTTACTTCTAAATAGTTTCAACCGGATTTGGATGAAGGAACCAATTCCACTAGTATGGAGAACGCAAGTCATAATTCCCGTGCTAAAACAAAACAAAAACCCCCTGGCAGCGACTTCCTACAGACCCATATCACTTATGTCATGCGTAGGAAAAGTCTTGAGCGCCTATAAAAAATATATTAGAATGGTGGGTGGCATCGATGAACTTGATACCTTACTCCCAAACCGGACTCAGAAAAGGGAAAAACACAACAGACAACCTGGCTATATTGACCTCAGATATCAACCTCACCTTTCTTAATAAACAATACCTCGGAGCGATCTTCCTAGACATACAATCCGCGTACGATAAAGTTAACATATCCATCCTCACGCACAAATTGCAAATGCAAGGAATTCCCGAAGAAATTTGTGGCAGGACTTTTCTCCCTCCTATCGGAGAGAATAATATAAGTCAGTTCGAAGAAGAACAAAATAGGTCCGCGCATAGTCATCCAAGGACTGCCTCAGGGAGCTATATTAAGCCCACTTCTATACTTGATATACTCAATGGACATCAATTCTCATCTTCCGACTAGAATCATCTCTTTACAATTCGCAGACGACATGGTGATCTACGCCATCGGCGATACTCAGGATGAAGTCCTCACTCTTTTGAGCGAAGCTATGTCAGCCCTTTCCATTTGGCTACATAACAACGGACTAGATCTATCAATCGCAAAGTCATCAGTGGTTTACTTTTCCAAAAGGAAAATCCTCTACAACTCCAGCAACCTACAGTTAGGGCCATATAGTCTAACTCTGAAAAGACAAGACTGATTCCTCGGGATAATACTGGACCACCGCCTCAACTGGGCCCATCACATAGATCAACTGATAACAAAAGCCATCTCCCGCCTCAACATAATAAAAACGGTATCAGGCGTCCCGTGGGGCGCTCACCCTCAAAGTCTACTCTTGATATATCGATCTCTGATCAGACCACTAACCGACTACGGCAGCATGTTTTATCAAAACGCTAGAAAAGATGCCTTGGACAAACTAGATAGACTACAATCACGCTGCCTTAGAGCCTGCTTAGGAGCCGTTCGGTCCACTCCCACAAACGCATTACTAGTAGATTAAGGTGAACCTCCGGTACACATTCGACGAGCATTCCTAACTGAAATTTTTTTTTAATGGAAAGACTATCACTCAATAACCACCCCATTCATGAACGTCCCGAGAGGTTATCAACAATAGCAAATAGAGGGAAAAGTCGAGCTCGTCTTCCCCTATTAAACGCCTATAAATTCTGGCTAAAACACAAAAACAAATTATCCTCGTATAACATGCTCCCGATCTTTCAAGAACCTTTCGAGCTTCGTCTAGAAAGAATCCACACAATCCTATGGGAGGAAGACAAATCCGGAAATTTGATCCACAAGGTATCCAGATTCCTATCAAAACCAGACAACAGCACTCTTAAAATATTCACAGACAGATCGAAAACTACTGGAAATAATAGAGTAGGAGCGGCATATTTCTGTTCCAACAAAGGTAAATTGACTCAATTTTCGCTACCCGAAGAGGCATCCATCTATACAGCTGAAGCAAAAGCCCTGCTGGAAGCCATCAGATATAGCCAAAGTACCAACATGGACAAAGTCGTCGTCTTGACGGACTCCCTCAGCGTACTAAAGACCTTACAAAATATTACGTGGAATGGCCATACTCAAACTATTGTATGGAAAATTCTAAAACAACTAAAACGGAACAGGGAAGTTGGCATTACGACTACTCTGATGTGGATTCCATCTCACAGCGGCATAGAACATAACCAACGGGTGGACGCCCTGGAAAAACAAGCTATCCATGAGGGAGAGGTAATCAACATGCAACTCCCGATCTCGGATATAACACATAACATCAAAGTAAGAGCGAAGGAAAAATGGCAAGATGAATGGACGAGCAAAGCCTGATATTATGCAACCATTCATCTGAGCATATCTCCAAAACCTTGGTTTTACAACTGGAACAGTAGCAGACTATTACTCTACGATATCGAGAGCTCGATTTAACCACGGTAACTTCCCCAGCCACCTACACCGAATAGGGTTGAGAGATTCCCCATATTACGACTGCTCAGACCAGGCAATAGGTTACATCAATCATATAATATTTTCATGCAATAAATACCAACTCCAGGACCAAATGATGAAAGATCTTGATAAAAAATGCTTCCCCCTGCCGACAAACGTAACCCTCCTACTTTCCAGCAACAACAAACTAGTACTTAGCATCCTCGCCAGATACTTAAAAGATGGAGGAATAGAATTCTAACGAACCTTGGAAGTTAAAATAGGATAAGGCAGCTTCTGAAGTAATTCTCGAGTTGTTGTCAGATAATCATCTCGAGCAGCTAGTTAATGAACCTACGCGGTGTCATAACGGTAGCGAAAACGTTTTAGACTTGCTGGTTACCAACAGGCCAGAAATATTCACCGACATTTCAACGACCACAGGAATAAGCGATCACAAAGCGGTAATTGCGACTATCAAATTAATGACTAAGCGAAAAAGAAAAAAAGGGTGGATTGTATACAGATTCAGTAATGCCTCAAAGGAGTGTTTAAGAACCTACCTGAGGAATAATCACCATAACTTCAAGACAACAAAGGACACAGTTGAAGAGATGTGGCATCGTTTTATACATATAGTCAGGGAAGGAATGGAAATACATATACCAAAGCGGACAATAAAGGGGGAGAATGATCCACCGTGGTACACATGCGAAGTCAAAAGATTACTCAAAAAACAAAGGAAAATACATGCACGCTCAAGAAGGAAGGGGTGTCGTAGCGATTTAGAAACCTTAGCTGATTTAAGAGGACGTATTAAGAATGTAATGCGCGAGGCCTTTAACGATTTTCACTCCAACTCTCTCTAAGAGTCTCACAGCAAACCCAAAGAAATTTTGGTCGTATGTACTAAAAGTTAATTGTACCAACAGCAATATTCCAGCACTAATTCGTGAAGGTTCCGAGGTTAATGAAAGCCGCGATAAAGCTAACGTATTAAATACTGTATTCAAAAATTCATTTACAAATGAACATAAGGATAGTATTCCCGTTTTCCCACGCCGTGGCGAGTCGGTGATGGAATCATTACGATTAGATACTGCAGGTATCATTAAGCAATTAGAGCTCCTGAAGTGGGGGAAAGCACCGGGCCCAGATGGAATTGCAGTAAGAGTATTTTCAGAGTATGCTGCGGAAATCGGACCATTTCTGTCTGATATATTCAGTAAATCATTAGAAAAGCGAAAAGTACCTTCAGACTGGAATATCGCGCAAGTAACTCCAATTTTCAAAAAAGGTGATTGAAGGTATCCTGGAAACTATCGTCCCATATCTATAACATCTGTTTGTAGTAGAGTTATGGAGCATATTGTATGCTCGAACATTATTAATTTTCTAGATGATAATAATTTGCTTACAACAAATCAACATGGATTTCGGAAGAAAAGATCATGTGAAACACAGCTGGCCCTATTTACACAGGACGTAATGAAAGTTATCGATGCAGGTTAACATGTAGATGCAATTTTTTTAGATTTCCAGAAAGCCTTTGACTCTGTGCCACACAGCCGCCTTTTAGCGAAGCTTCGAGCGTACGGTATATCGGATCAGCTTTGTGAATGGATAAAGGATTCACTAACTGGTCGGTCGCAGTATGTTGTCGTTGAAGGAGAAAGTTCTTCTAATCTAGATGTTACATCGGGTGTACCTCAAGGAAATGTAATAGGACCACTTCTTTTCTTAATTTTTATAAACGAACTCGGAGACAAAGTGAAAAGCCTTTTTAGATTGTTTGCTGATGATGCGGTTACTTATAGGGAAGTAAGAAATTTGGCCGATTGCTTAGAAATTCAGCGCGATCTGGATGTTAGTTTGGCTTGGTGCGCCGAGTGGCAACTTACTCTAAATTGTAAAAAGTGCAAGACAATGAGCATAACTAACAAAAAGAATCCAATTGTTCAGAAATACGAGTTAAACAATACAGTTATTGATATGGTCGATTCTATCAAATATTTGGGAGTAACAGTACAAAGGAACATGAAATGGGACATACACATTAATTCGTTAGTAGGTAGAGCAAATTCTAGGCTGCGAATTCATAGGTAGAATCTTGAAAAATTGTAATGAACAAACAAAGAAGATAGCGTACAAATCTCTTGTGCGTCCACATTTGGATTATTGTTGTGCCATTTGGGACCCGTTTCGTAAGGGGTTGATCGAAAGTATAGAGAAAGTACAGAGAAGAGCCGCTCGATTCGTGACCGCTTGCAACAGTCCTTATGAAAGCGTCACAGAACTGATTAGTAGACTAGGTTGGGAGTCTCTGGTAGATAGACGACACACGTTTCGTTTAAACTTATTGGTAAACATGCGTACTCCCACTTTCACTTTTGAGTGTAGTGAAATACTTCTTCCACCAACCTATTTGATTCGTAATGACAGGAAAGATAAAATTAGAGAAATAAGGTGCCGGACTGATTCTTATATGAATTCTTTTTCCCTCGTACGATTATGGATTGGAATGCACAGCAAAGAGATTAGCTTTGGTGCTGAGCACCCTCTGCCACCCACAATTTTGTGAATTGCAGAGTATATATGTAGATATAGAGGAAATGACTATACTTCAAACCTAAAACCCAAACCACAGCACATCCCCACATCCGCGCAAACACAACAACTAGCATGGCAAAATTAACAGTATCCTCACCAATCTACCGATTGAGGCCGACACCAGATAGATCAACCCACTACAGATGACTTGTCAAAGAAATAGGGTGATTTGGACTAATCCATAGACAATAATGGATCTACACCTTTCAACAGAACCGATGATTACTAAGTCCAGTTGATGTATTGTCTAGCAACGCTGTTTTAGTTACGGTCCTCGAGATGGCACTTGAAATTTGAAAATTTGTAAATAGCATCACTTACATTATATCCTCACTATGTTTTAATTTAGTGACCACTATTTATTATTAATTCAACAAGATTGTAATAAGTTAACCTAATATAGATAAGGAAATGTGCAAATAGATACGTTTGATGGATGTAAGAAGCTTTGTAATAATGTTGAATGGCTGTATGGTCTCAAACCGAATGCCAATAAAAAAAAAAAAAATACATGATGCTAGTTGGCTGGAATGAATGTTCTGTCTTGCTGCGCGCGTAGCACTGGTTAGTCAGTCTCCTCGTGTCAACAGATACAAGACAGTCAACTGAACATAGTGGCCTCGGTTCATGACCAACTTTTGCCGTGCGAGTTCAACAAACAATATGGTGACATCTAACAAGGCGCGTAAGCGGAGGCATTAAAATCTTCAGAACCGAATGAAAGCGAGGAAATTTTGTGGATTTTGAGAGTAAAGGTTATAGGAAAAAAGATTAACTATGCTGCTATTAAAAAATTGCCTCATTACGGTATCATTTTTTTATGCAAGGCAGCAGCTCTTCAAATTGAGGTACAGTTAGTTTTAAATGATTTGTGTAACTCTGTACATCTTCTATTGCAACTTCAATCAAAAAAGTAGCTGAGCCACTTAAAGCCTTTCTTTCTGATATCCACTCTCCTACTCACTTTGAGAAATTTCTTTGATTATTCTTCATATCACTCAACCTTATAATTAATAAATTAGCTACAATACTAATTCCCTCTTGCAATATGGACATATTTTCAAGAATATCACAACGTCCAACTAGAGAACTGTAGTGATATTGGACTATCTTCAAATTATTACTGGCATGCTGGTGGTCTCTCTCACCCCTACCATCGATGCTCCTGCCTACTGTCTTCACGGTCAACGCACATCGTGTAAACGCGGACTTAGGGGCAAAAGGGACTGACGTCACCACTTAGGTTCGGCATTTATCTTCGACGGTTGTAAGGGACAGAAGGGAATGAAGTCACCGCCTAGGCTCGGCATTTATCTTCGACGGTTGTAAGGGACAGAAGGGAATGAAGTCACCGCCTAGGTTCGGCATTTATCTTCGACGGTTGTAAGGGATAGAAGGGAATGAAGTCACCGCCTAGGTTCGGCATTTATCTTCGACGGTTGTAAGGGACAGAAGGGAATGAAGTCACCGCCTAGGCTCGGCATTAATCTTCGACGGTTGTAAGGGACAGAAGGGAATGAAGTCACCGCCTAGGTTTGGCATTTATCTTCGACGGTTGTAAGGGACAGAGGGAATGAAGTCACCGCCTAGGTTCGGCATTTGTTTTCGACGGTTGTAAGGGACAGAAGGGAATGAAGTCACCGCCTAGGCTCGGCATTTATCTTCGACGGTTGTAAGGGACAGAAGGGAATGAAGTCACCGCCTAGGCTCGGCATTTATCTTCGACGGTTGTAAGGGACAGAAGGGAATGAAGTCACCGCCTAGGTTTGGCATTTATCTTCGACGGTTGTAAGGGACAGAAGGGAATGAAGTCACCGCCTAGGCTCGGCATTTATCTTCGACGGTTGTAAGGGACAGAAGGGAATGAAGTCACCGCCTAGGTTCGGCATTTATCTTCGACGGTTGTAAGGGACAGAAGGGAATGAAGTCACCGCCTAGGTTCGGCATTTATCTTCGACGGTTGTAAGGGACAGAAGGGAATGAAGTCACCGCCTAGGCTCGGCATTTATCTTCGACGGTTGTAAGGGACAGAAGGGAATGAAGTCACCGCCTAGGTTCGGCATTTATCTTCGACGGTTGTAAGGGACAGAAGGGAATGAAGTCACCGCCTAGGTTCGGCATTTATCTTCGACGGTTGTAAGGGACAGAAGGGAATGAAGTCACCGCCTAGGTTCGGCATTTATCTTCGACGGTTGTAAGGGACAGAAGGGAATGAAGTCACCGCCTAGGTTCGGCATTTATCTTCGACGGTTGTAAGGGACAGAAGGGAATGAAGTCACCGCCTAGGCTCGGCATTTATCTTCGACGGTTGTAAGGGACAGAAGGGAATGAAGTCACCGCCTAGGTTTGGCATTTATCTTCGACGGTTGTAAGGGACAGAAGGGAATGAAGTCACCGCCTAGGCTCGGCATTTATCTTCGACGGTTGTAAGGGACAGAAGGGAATGAAGTCACCGCCTAGGTTTGGCATTTATCTTCGACGGTTGTAAGGGACAGAAGGGAATGAAGTCACCGCCTAGGTTCGGCATTTATCTTCGACGGTTGTAAGGGACAGAAGGGAATGAAGTCACCGCCTAGGTTTGGCATTTATCTTCGACGGTTGTAAGGGACAGAAGGGAATGAAGTCACCGCCTAGGTTCGGCATTTATCTTCGACGGTTGTAAGGGACAGAAGGGAATGAAGTCACCGCCTAGGTTTGGCATTTATCTTCGACGGTTGTAAGGGACAGAAGGGAATGAAGTCACCGCCTAGGCTCGGCATTTATCTTCGACGGTTGTAAGGGACAGAAGGGAATGAAGTCACCGCCTAAGTTTGGCATTTATCTTCGACGGTTGTAAGGGACAGAAGGGAATGAAGTCACCGCCTAGGTTCGGCATTTATCTTCGACGGTTGTAAGGGACAGAAGGGAATGAAGTCACCGCCTAGGTTTGGCATTTATCTTCGACGGTTGTAAGGGACAGAAGGGAATGAAGTCACCGCCTAGGCTCGGCATTTATCTTCGACGGTTGTAAGGGACAGAAGGGAATGAAGTCACCACCTAGGTTTGGCATTTATCTTCGACGGTTGTAAGGGACAGAAGGGAATGAAGTCACCGCCTAGGTTCGGCATTTATCTTCGACGGTTGTAAGGGACAGAAGGGAATGAAGTCACCGCCTAGGTTTGGCATTTATCTTCGACGGTTGTAAGGGACAGAAGGGATGAAGTCACCGCCTAGGTTCGGCATTTATCATCGACGGTTGTAAGGGACAGAAGGGAATGAAGTCACCGCCTAGGTTTGGCATTTATCTTCGACGGTTGTAAGGGACAGAAGGGAATGAAGTCACCGCCTAGGTTTGGCATTTATCTTCGACGGTTGTAAGGGACAGAAGGGAATGAAGTCACCGCCTAGGTTTGGCATTTATCTTCGACGGTTGTAAGGGACAGAAGGGAATGAAGTCACCGCCTAGGTTCGGCATTTATCTTCGACGGTTGTAAGGGACAGAAGGGAATGAAGTCACCGCCTAGGTTTGGCATTTATCTTCGACGGTTGTAAGGGACAGAAGGGAATGAAGTCACGGCCTAGGCTCGGCATTTATCTTCGACGGTTGTAAGGGACAGAAGTGAATGAAGTCACGGCCTAGGCTCGGCATTTATCTTCGACGGTTGTAAGGGACAGAAGGGAATGAAGTCACCGCCTAGGTTTGGCATTTATCTTCGACGGTTGTAAGGGACAGAAGGGAATGAAGTCACCGCCTAGGCTCGGCATTTATCTTCGACGGTTGTAAGGGACAGAAGGGAATGAAGTCACCGCCTAGGTTCGGCATTTATCTTCGACGGTTGTAAGGGACAGAAGGGAATGAAGTCACCGCCTAGGTTTGGCATTTATCTTCGACGGTTGTAAGGGACAGAAGGGAATGAAGTCACCGCCTAGGCTCGGCATTTATCTTCGACGGTTGTAAGGGACAGAAGGGAATCAAGTCACCGCCTAGGTTTGGCATTTATCTTCGACGGTTGTAAGGGACAGAAGGGAATGAAGTCACCGCCTAGGCTCGGCATTTATCTTCGACGGTTGTAAGGGACAGAAGGGAATGAAGTCACCGCCTAGGTTCGGCATTTGTCTTCGACGGTTGTAAGGGACAGAAGGGAATGAAGTCACGGCCTAGGCTCGGCATTTATCTTCGACGGTTGTAAGGGACAGAAGGGAATGAAGTCACCGCCTAGGCTCGGCATTTATCTTCGACGGTTGTAAGGGACAGAAGGGAATGAAGTCACCGCCTAGGCTCGGCATTTATCTTCGACGGTTGTAAGGGACAGAAGGGAATGAAGTCACCGCCTAGGTTCGGCATTTGTCTTCGACGGTTGTAAGGGACTGAAGGGAATGAAGTCACCGCCTAGGTTTGGCATTTGTCTTCGACGGTTGTAAGGGACAGAAGGGAATGAAGTCACCGCCTAGGTTCGGCATTTGTCTTCGACGGTTGTAAGGGACAGAAGGGAATGAAGTCACCGCCTAGGCTCGGCATTTATCTTCGACGGTTGTAAGGGACAGAAGGGAATGAAGTCACCGCCTAGGCTCGGCATTTATCTTCGACGGTTGTAAGGGACAGAAGGGAATGAAGTCACCGCCTAGGTTTGGCATTTATCTTCGACGGTTGTAAGGGACAGAACGGAATGAAGTCACCGCCTAGGTTTGGCATTTGTCTTCGACGGTTGTAAGGGACTGAAGGGAATGAAGTCACCGCCTAGGTTTGGCATTTGTCTTCGACGGTTGTAAGGGACAGAAGGGAATGAAGTCACCGCCTAGGTTTGGCATTTGTCTTTGACGGTTGTAAGGGACAGAAGGGAATGAAGTCACCGCCTAGGTTTGGCATTTGTCTTCGACGGTTGTAAGGGACAGAAGGGAATGAAGTCAACGCCCAGGTTTGGCATTTGTCTTAGACGGTTGCTGCAGCATCACCGATGTAATTACTACGTCAGTGTGTTTGTAAATGTTTCAAAATGAGGTTTGTGATTGTATCTTGAGAAAGTGATATTTTATTGAGTGGCACTTACCGCGAAGAGATGGCAAGCTGTGATGGAGAGTCCGATAGCGAGGGGAGCGGATCCCTTGAGGTCTGTTCTAGCCGCATCACATACTCCGAGCACTGTGAGCACCAGTACCAGCGTGATGATCGCCTCCACCACGAAGCCACTCACCGGGCTTATCAGAGAGCTCACAGATGTCATCCCCAAAGATGCCACCGTAGCCTCTGGTGTCAGCGCCTGCCAACAAACAAGTCACATTCGATTCCTGCCACCGAGAAAAAATAGGTAAACAATGTTGATTTATGGTACCGGAATTGACTTGGAATTATAAATAATTTAGAAGTGCGTCAGCTTGAAAAATGTATGACACTTGGGCTATGGCTACAGAGGATGCATGTCCTGACGAACTGCACGAAAAGATCAAACAGATACCTGTGTTAGTGGTTACGCTTCTCGCGTTTCGTTCGTCAAGACTGGTACGAGCGAACTCGTCAGACGGCTTTAATCGTTCAAGTTAGTTTAAAATTTTTCATGCCCATTAGTGCCAATTGAGTGAAATATATTACGAAAAACTCATAAGCTTCGTAGAAAGAAACCTGAAACAAAGATGCATAACATTAAAAAAAAATGGCGTCAAGGTGGTAGTCCTGGTCCCCGCGTACAAGCCACGGTAATGCTGGGACGGTGTCAAATTTCACAAATAACAATAAACCTGTTACATGAATAACAGACAGAATTCAACACTCATTAGAATAGGTTCCTTCCTGGAAGCGCGAGGGTCAGGCGTGGTCACTATGCTTCACATCCTTGCGACTTCATGGTAATCAGTACATAAACTGAAATAAAATATACATCGATTTGGGCGTAATTTTTGTACAATAGCTGAATTTTTAATATTAATTTTTATCACTATTTTTTTTCATTTTTAGCTGAAGCTACCTAAACTATGTGGTGTGACGTTCAGGACTCGTTTCGCAAATAATTGAACAGTGTAGAAAACAATCTGGTCAAGGAGGAGTGATTAAAGAGCCAAATGGACATATTACCCATCCATGGTGTTTTTTTAAAATATATGTTTTCACTGAGAAAATTGCAGAGCATTTAGCCACAGCCAGAAATTGACACCCAATCTATAAACGATATGAAAGCTGAAGATCAATCCGATGGATTAAACTTCATTCAAAATAAAGCTAGAGAATCTTGAACTGACAAATTTGACACTCACTTTTCTGGGGACAGTACTCAGCTCGGAGTGGGAGGGTCCAGGGTAACATGAACTTTAATCGTTAGTTAAGGGAGAACAGAATATATACCACATAATTAAAGTAATTGATTTACATATTCTTTTTTCAAACAGAAAGATAACTTTTAAAAACTGCCTGTCTAAGAATACATAATCATATTTTCCATATTTTATTAATCGTATCGAGTGAAATGAAGTATTCGTCAGTATTTCTGTAGAATTGGGAAGTGTTAGTCAGCATGCTAATTCTTCAGTAAAAGAATCCACTGTAACTGTAGCCTTCGAAGAAATATTCAGCCTTTAATTTATATCACAGACAAGTTTTCAGGAATCAACTAAACCAAATCAACTAAACTTTTGAAATTTAGGTCGATTCAGTGTGAATTAAGTCCTTAAACAAAATGCCTTATGCATGATAGTTTATAAAAAAAAAAATCCGAATTACCTTAAGGAAGATTAAATATTTAAAGTAAAATCATCTAATATCCCATTGAACAAATCTTTTATCAAGTTTTTAATAGTATCTCAGATAAAAAAACTGCTTGAAAACTAACGCAGACACTGAAGCAGAATCGGTCACTTGTCCGAAAATAACATTGCAGAACCGGAAATTGCTTGACATGAGTTTGCGAAAGACTGCCTCCATGCAGATTCAGTACTACGTCGATAGTATCAAGTCGAAACACAAACTCTACTTCAGGAAAGCTCACTTAACGACTACATATTGAAAACACAAACGAATATCAACAGTCTTAATTCTGATTCATTTTTTCGGGTGTAATTTTCATGGCATACGCTGGGCATAACACTAGTATCATTATAGTTTCAGTGACCTCATTAATAAGAAATTCTGCCTTATGACACCACATCTTAACTAGTTTCACAGCTGTTAAACAGATGCGAGGATCGTCTGAAAATTTCACGGCCTCCAAAATATGAAGATCCTGTCTGCAATTATTTTGTGGAAATTTTGTATCCGTGGTTTGTAGTCAATCTCTACAAATATATACAAGTTTTCGAGACGCTATGGTTGAAGCAGTATCAATTTCTATGATTTAAAGTATATTGAATGACAGAGGACACAAGTATCGCTAGTGTTTTCCAAAAATTCAGCAAATATTTCTGAGGATCCAACTATTTATACTTTGAATGAAAATTTCTTTGCTGTTTCTATCGTTATAAGATCTTGCGTGACAATTTCCCATACAGTACGAACTGTTTCACGACTGCCGCATGGTGGCATGCTTCACGAAATGAAAATGGCCTGTCAAACGAACAGCAATACAGAAAAACAATAGTAATAATAATATCTGACTCAATGTCAAAAACTTAAATTTTTAAAAAAATTAATTTACTATTAAAATCTATCAAATATCACATTAAATTTAACTATAGTATTGCTGCTTAATTTTCCTATCTACAACCAAAGACATTAAAACTATCTTGTGGATATCTCCCAGAGTAATGGCAATGTGAAAAATTCAGTATATAAGAAGCTCGGGGAGGCCACTCTCAATTGAGTCTGTATTAATGGCTCTCCTTTCTTCAAAACCAACTTTCACACCACAGAATCTGCAGTAAGGTACGGTGAAGGTGAATTTTTCAGAATTCGCCTAGGGTGATCTGGATGGATTCGAAGCAGAGTCCTTCCGAATGCGTTTTTTTCTTCTCAACCACCACGCTCTCTCTTCAACTGACAACCGCAATACCAGACATCAGTACTTCAATAAACGTTTAAGTTGTAGGGAAATTAATTTTAACAGTAATACTCTTAGAATTACCAGATACGACCTGAAATGTTCACAACGAAGACATTTAAAGAAATATTTATCAAACTCGAATGTTTAGAGGATCATTCAGACATTTACGTGGCTGCTGTTGATATCGGAAGCGTACTCTTAGTGCTCAATAAGATCGCTGAGAGTATTCAAACTGCGCACATTGTGTTCTCTTAGTATGTGCAGTCCAATGTCAGCGCGTGAGCCGACTCCAAACCATCTGATTGCTTTGAGACATCTCCATGACCCACGCCTCAGTCTCAATTACAAACAAATTGATTACGCCTAACTGAAGCATCCGCATTCAAATGGAATCTGCCTTCAACTTCATTACACTGTTTTGTATTACTTATGCCTGTACACAAAATTACACATCGCTTATGCCAAAGAAGTAACAAAAAATCTCAATATACAACTGCCTGGAAACAAATATTTGCTTATATTTGAAATTATATATATATCTCTTTGCTTCAATATTTTTTCAGATTGGTTGTCACATTAAATGCTATATTAACGGAACTAACTTCGTTTCTTATGGTTGATTTCTTTAGTGTTGTGAAGTTAGTATCTTGAGGTATGGGTCATTTTGGCATAATCATTGGAAACCAATGTACTAGTATAGAACTAATACTATGCTAAATACAAATGGTGAACTGAATTTTCGAAAAATCAGTTCTTTTAAAGTTCACAGGAGAGGTGCTACTATTTTCTTGAGCACACATAACATATTATGTGTGAAAGATATGCTGTTTAATATTTGTTTTTAAAATTTAGCATAATAGCATTATCGCAAGGAAAACGGCAATATTTTATCGACAAGAGAATTTGTGACCCTTGTATAAATAATATTATACATAATATAAATATTTGGATGAGAAAACGTGCTGTACGTTTTGTCTCTTCGTCTTTTATCAAAAAACCCTCACGCGGAAGTTAAATCTTGCAGGTATCCTATAGTTTAATATTACAGAAAATCGTTTCAGATAATTTAACAAGAACTTTAATTTGAAAGAATCGAATAGTATTTAACCATTCAAAACCACTTATTTCCGGAATACAAGAATGCCTAATACAGTAATCATGGATATCGGCTGTCGAGAAGACGCTGGTTCGAATCTCCGTCCGGCTATCCAGATTTTGGCTTTCCATGGCTGTCTGAAAGCTCTCCAGCCGAATGCTGGGATAGTTGCTTCAAATGTGTCATCACTAAATTCCTTCCATTCCTTGCCCCCAGTCCTTTCCCGCGTCAGTGATACGTGAAACTACAAGAAAATAAGGCCAGCTCCCAATAAAAGTAACAAATTTATACAATTTCACATCAAAATTAATATTTTTCATGGACTTTTAGATTTGATGCGTTTCCTAAAAATTATCTTCACGTTAAAAATTTAATCTTTTAGAGTTGGATAGGAAATCCCCTCAAGTTTAAGAAACATAAGACGCTCAAAGTTGTATTATTAATTAGCTTAATAAATTGATATCAATTTGTTGGGATGAAACGTCCCTAGGACAGCCGATTTTACCATGAGGTATATATAATAAAATAAAAGGCACCATCTGTTTAAGGACCATCTTACTTGAGCGTGTCTGATTGTGTTCTGTTATTCTAATCTTGCGGTACGGTGACTCAGCCAAAGTACTATACCGGTGTTAAAAAAATTGTAAAATATTTTAGGAGGTGAGAAAATGCATTAAAATGAGAAATGTCAAATATATATATATATATATATATATGGGGTCGCAAACGCATACTGTTTCGCAATGTGACGCCCGTCCATGGCAGCCCAGTCTTCAAAACAGTTTCATAGAGTGCGTCACCCTGCGTACCTGTTACTAACTCCGAAAGTATGCGTTTGCGGCCCAATGTTTATTAGACATTTTTGTATCACCTGCTAAAATATTTTACTCTTTTTTAAACACTCTGTATAGTTCTATGAAATAAAACTTTAATGATCAAATTGCCAATAATTATCGACGCGTCTGCCCGAGACACAATCGAAAACCAATTTTCAAATGTCATTGAATTATTTTCTTATTCTGAGCTAGCCATTTCTTAAATATTTTGGAATTACCTTCATAAATAAAGAAAAAATTAACTCAAAATGTTTCATACTTTCAGTTTGATATTCGGTTGCTTAAAAGCTGAATAAAAGTAAAAAATGACACCTGAAAGGAAAAAAAAAAATGCTTTAGGTTTGATCTCTTTACAGTCAGAATTCGTTCGGATAAGAGAGATGAATTACGGTATTTCTGAAAAGCAAATATCGAAAGAAATAAACCGTTGAATCCGGTTAGTTTTATCTGCGAATGAATAAGAGGTTACTTGGCTAACCATTTTCTTTTGCGCTTTCAAGTAAAATATTTAAAGATTTGAGTCGTAATAGCTGGATCATCGAAGGTGAAGTAGGTAAAAAATGTCTCTTTGTATGCATTAACACACAGATTCAAACTGATGCATTTTACGATGATACTAAAGTTCTGGTGTGTGTAAATCTTAGTTTGCAAGGTCATTCGAGCAAGTTGACTGTGCAGCAACCAGTCACAAAAACTGCGCTGACCTCTGAACTTTCTTTCCGTTCATTAATCCTTCATGTGGGTCACACTACAGTTATGTAATTTGCCTCATTCACGATTTCGTGTCGAGACTTCAACATGCACCCAACAAATTTTCTGACTTGATTATTCCAAGCAATATGTTTACTCCTTTTTTTCTCTTGTGGTTTTACGCTTCTAGACGCGTGAAAGGCGTGGGTACAAGGTATGGGAGGGAATTCAGCCATGGCATTTATTTGAAGGAAACATAGCGGCATTCTCGAAACCGTAGAGAACTGAAATCTGGACGGCTAGATGGGGGTTCGAACCTACGTTCTCCCGAATGCGAGGGACAGAGTGTTACCGCTCACCAACCATGCTCAGTACATTTTTGCTATATCATTTTTATGCGTATCAACCAATTTTTTTCTTACTGGTACACAGTCACTATTAAGACTTTCAGATATCCGATGTCATCTGCCCTATTGTACATGAAAGTGGTTCCTAAAAGAGCTGAATCTGATAGTGAACACCTGTACAAACATTTTATAGCGATCCGTATTGATGTAAGTTTCTTTGACACATACTTGTTAACCACAGCTATTTTCTAGAACATAGTTTCCCAACCTTTTTTGGCATACCACACCCTTTTAAAAAATACTCCCCGCCACGTTTTCGGAAAAAAACTGTCTCCCCTTTTTGTAATAAATGATACATCCCATAGTGCTCTAAGTTTTTCAGATCTCAACGCCCCCTATGGTCTCTTCAACGCCCACCTAGCCTATAGTGCAGTAATAGCAGTGATACTGAATATCAGACCTAGCCTATAGTGCAGCAATAGCAGTGATACTGAATGTCATACCTAGCCTATAGTGCAGTAATAGCAGTGATACTGAATATCATACCTAGCCTATAGTGCAGCAATAGCAGTGATACTGAATGTCATACCTAGCCTATAGTGCAGTAATAGCAGTGATACTGAATATAATACCTAGCCTATAGTGCAGCAATAGCAGTGATACTGAATGTCATACCTAGCCTATAGTGCAGCAATAGCAGTGATACTGAACGTCATACCTAGCCTATAGTGCAGTAATAGCAGTCATACAGAATGTCATACCTAGCCTATAGTGTAGTAATAGCAGTGATACTGAATGTCATACCTAGCCTATAGTGCAGTAATAGCAGTGATACTGAATGTCATACCTAGCCTATAGTGCAGTAATAGCAGTCATACAGAATGTCATACCTAGCCTATAGTGCAGTAATAGCAGTCATACAGAATGTCATACCTAGCCTATAGTGTAGTAATAGCAGTGATACTGAATGTCATACCTAGCCTATAGTGCAGTAATAGCAGTCATACAGAATGTCATACCTAGCCTATAGTGTAGTAATAGCAGTGATACTGAATGTCATACCTAGCCTATAGTGCAGTAATAGCAGTGATACTGAATGTCATACCTAGCCTATAGTGCAGTAATAGCAGTCATACAGAATCTCATACCTAGCCTATAGTGTAGTAATAGCAGTGATACTGAATGTCATACCTAGCCTATAGTGCAGTAATAGCAGTGATACTGAATGTTATACCTAGCCTATAGTGCAGTAATAGCAGTGATACTGAATATCATACCTAGCCTATAGTGCAGTAATAGCAGTGATACAGAATGCCATACCTAGCCTATAGTGTAGTAATAGCAGTGATACTGAATGTCATACCTAGCCTATAGTGCAGTCATACTGAATATCATTGAACCTTCAACGATCTCAGGCTTTTGATGGCAAACGCGTTTCTTCATTATTTAAGACAACTTCAGTGCCCTAGTTCAACATATATACACATACCTATATCGTACAAATACAATGATGTTACTTTATTTTTGTTCAGTTGTCATATTACTGACTAGGCACTTTCAGTTTTATATCATGCATTAACACACAACTTTTCTTTCACTACCACAACCGTCCAAAGTTTTGTAGGACGCATTCTTGCGATTTTTTCTGGCTACGAACTGTATATAAACTTTTTTTTGTTGTTGACATCCGCCGTGATCCAAAGATTGTGTGTTGTGGAACTTTGCTTATTTTGAATCTGTGGTCTTAAACTATCTAACTGACGGTTTTCTGCTCATCTAGTGGTGTGATCTCAACAGCCATAAGAAGACAAATAAGTATGTCATCCGTTTCTCACAAACTCCTAAACCTCGTTTAAAGTAATCATCTGGGACTATGCATTAGGTCAAATTTTCGCAGTGAATCCAGTCCATTTTTTCTCCAGAGAACTGTTCTAATTGAAAAAGCGAACTGAAATATTTTAGCTAAAGATTGACAGTAATATGGATCCCACTACTTTAATAATTATTGGACATTTCTATAATTAGGTCTACCACATATTAGAAGTGAGGGTACCACGCTGGAAGAAGCACCTGGATTTCGACTTAAGTCCATGCTCCAGCAGAAATGCTTCGAGATTATTAGAACTCATTGGCTTCAAACAATCTGTACGAAGAACTAAGTGACGTTGCACTGATGGGATGCAAATTCAGAAAAGCTAACGAACCTTTACAAAAATAAGAAGGAAATACAAAACTGTAAACTCTCGTATTTCTAACCCTGTCAACAAGATTTATAGCTCTGGAGGCTGTGAAGAATAGAAAGGTTCCAAGTTTCCAACACTGACTATAACTTGCGGAAATCGCTGTCAGTTATTACACATCATGCTTACAAGATATTTACCTCAATACCTAAATTATAGCCATCCATTAAACAGATAAAACTGCACAACGCCCAAAAGTTAAACAATTGCTGAAACGAAACAGCCGATATGGAGCAAGATTTACAGCACATCTCGTTTAACAGACGGTTTCATACCTCGGAGTTGCGGAGGCCAAATTCTTGAGAGTTTGCCATAGCGTTTCGTAGGTCCTTGAATTCCGTACATCTAACAGTATTATACGTCACAGTGGGGATTGAACGTGTTGTAAGTTCTTCAAACACTCAAAAACACTGCAACATTTTCAACCAAATTTATCACTCTGGTTAGTAAAAGGTCACTAGAGTATTAAATCGAAAAAATTCAACAACGGACTGCCCAAGTATCTGTGCCATCTTCATTCAACCACATAAGATCTGCGTTGTTTCATAAGGCATGTAAGAGAACCCAGCATCTCCCAATGTGGGCATGGTGGTGTTGATCTTACCCAATAGCGTTTTGCGATACCAGAACGGGACATTTATTTGAATTACGCTCGATCTTACACTATCGGTAAGCACAAGCTACCTGTTGATAAGATACTATCTAGCTTCCAGCCACTCTCTTGAGACGTTTTGATTATTATACCAGTTGGATGAGATTATCAATACACAGTACCGTGAAATTCTTCGATCTTACAAACCAACAATACGAAACAGTATTATCCATAAACTTAATGCCTTCACATTGGGAGTGGTGTATCTCACAGCCAACTATCTATCTTCAGTCTTTTTCAACTTGGAACGCGTTAAGGAAACTGTTGCTGCTATAAACTCTATGAGGAGACTTATCAGGGGTACAATTAAATTCAATCTTTTCTGACTACCGAGCGTTGTGGAACGCCTAAGCTACAGATTAAAACATTTCTTTACGAGAATGAACTAAAAATTTTAAAAATGTTGGTCTCGATGCCCATAATATAGCTGTAGATTTCATAAATCTGAAATAAAGCCATAAACAAAACAAAAATCTTGAAGGCTGGAAAGAACTGGAAGAAATCTGGATGGCTAGACGTGGGACATATTTTATATTTCACAGCAGCTAGTTGCTTTAAAGCATAGTGGCTCGTTCACGTATCGACAAGTTTCATCAGCGGTATAGGAGATAAATTGCATCTGTCATAGTAAAACCTCTGAAGGTCATTTTTTACCACTAAGTTCTCATCCCATTGTTGGCAACTCACTTATCTGCGACGAGGAGCACATGCCGTATTGGAAGAGAAATTAATATCAACGGAGGGACATTGTACGAGCAGTGTAATCACAGTTATATAAAACATTTAGAAAGAAGTTGTTTGCAGCTGCACAGAGCAACTTCACATTTAATGTACGCCGCAATAAATGTTTAGAGAATTTCAACTCAAACTGATGTAGTTTCTCCGTCACAATCCATTTTGCTATTATAGATATGCTCCTGGAGTTTGTTAATTGAATAGGACAGAATTGTGTCGGAGAAGGGGTATCAATTCAGAATTACTGTTCTGATCTGGTATGTCAGACTGTGTATCAAAAAACAGATGGTATTAAATACAAAACACCTGTTCAGTGCATATATTTGACTGGTTGGATGGTGTGGCCCCTGGTTGTCTTACGGAAGAATAGGCCCTGAACACATGTCACCTCACAAAAACCAGTTGGTAGCGCTGGGTCAACAGCGATATGTCACTCAACCTCTACAGTAAGTTCTCAGTACCGAGAACAAAAAAAAATGTATCAATTTGGGAACGCTTCCTGATGGTCGATATCTTAAGAAAAGCAAGTTTTCCAGTATATTTAGTGCACGGTACAATTTATTTTTGTGTTTTACGCCTTTTATCACTTTGGCCCGTTTGGGACAGTTTTGAATTATTTTTGTGTGCTTTTTTTAATTTTAAGTATGGCTTCTGGCTTTTACAGCCATGTTCAAAACTTATTATTGATTCCACGTATATTATCATGTTTTCAGGACTCTTATCAATCCTGTGAATTGTACATATACTGTATTACTTCTCAAGTATTCACTCACTCGGCTAACACGCCTACGTTACAGGGACCGGCCATGCTTTTATACTTTTAAAGTATGGAAGTGAGTTTCACCACGTGCCTGCGAATAGTATAAACATTTACAACCATTGTTCTGAGGCAAAACGGATTCATCAAGATGATACGTTTCCGCCATTTCAAGTGGAGTAACACACTGCCAGTCCACACGTTGTGAATAAGCAAATAACACCAAGTTTCGATAAAATGTTCCAAGACCGTTGGATAACCAACATCAAATTCTTTAGCCGTGAAATCACACCAGCTTTAAAATATATATCTATATGTATATATTAACAGAAAGTAACTTGGTATTTATTAACCGTAACATTTCTCGAAACTGTAACGATTTTTTCCCTCTCAATCAGCACCCATTGACATCAAAAGCGAGATAATTTGGTCGTTTAAGCTTACTGACCATGTATCGTTGATGCAACAAAGAATATTTTTCTGTCGGAGCAAGTGGGTTTGTCCGATGCGATACGGCAGGCATAAACCTTGAATTGGGCTGCTGAGTTTATCGCTCTATTACTTGCTTGCATGCGTAGACAGCCTTGGATGGCGGATGTGCTTTTAAGAATTATGTGTACATGTTGCAGATGTTGGGAATACAGTCAGGTGTTTGATAACTTTACTGCTTTCGTACGTTTCACCTGGGCAGGACACTGCAACCTGACATGCATATACTGCATCTAATGGAAGATAAAGCCCGTTGAGTGATCAAAATAGATTGCTGAAACAATTATAAATATTATGGGTAATTATTTTTAAGCGTTAATTGTAACTGTTAATACTATACTTTCAATTCCACCTATTGAGCGGCGCGGAGTCAAATTTCTGTACGTTCTATTAATCAACCAGACGTCAAGTATAATAGTGACAACTAAGATCTAGCTAACTGAATTTTGGCCCAAAATAAATTTGGATAACGCCATCTTTGCCGTGCAGACATTTTATTGTCCATGAGAAATTAAAGAGATTTGTTACCAACAATGACTGCGTACACACAAAAACCAGATTTTTATTCCTTGCGGGTTTACGCCTCATCGACGTCGAGGTCATTAGAGGCGGGAAAGGAAGAGGCCCTTTTTGAATTTACCTGGGGGTGATTTCGAGAAAAAAGTGAAGTTTGGATGGCCGGACGGGGATTCCCCAATGCAAGGTCACCACGGATGAACACGCTCGGTCAGAATACTAGATGTTAATATCTTGACCGACAGCGGAGTATTCATCCACTCAGATTGCGCGAATAATCGAAAAGAGGGAATGTCGTCCGAACTAGACTCCTCTATGCTGAAAAATTTGGTACTTTTCAAGACTTATGGTTTTAAAGTATATGAAAGGATATTTACATTCTAATATTACATAAGATGTCGTTGTTCAATTTATTTGAATGGCGTTATCTGCTTTTATGATAACCATTGCGATAGCATCTTAAAATGTATTCGTTGAATGAACACGTTAGCTATCGTATTAAAAACCTAATTAGTAGAGAGGTTACATAGCTCCAATTTCGGGACTGATTGTCGTTTTAATTTTCATTGGTAGCATATCCATACTTGCCCGCGCTTCTGTACAATTCCTTAGAATAGTATACAATGGCTGGTCTGAAATTTCTATGTTCCTGCAGCCCAACTTCAGTGAAGGTGGCACAATCCTATTTTAATTCCCGCGGAGCTACATTATCACATTTTAATTGTTGCTAGAGACCCAGTGTGGCGGGTGAGTTGTAATTCTCTGACCTCGCATTATCTAGGACGCAGGTTCGAAACCCCGACAGTCCATCCAGATTTGAGTTTTACATAGATTCCCGAAATCACTCCAGGCGAATGTTGGGATAATTACTTCAAAAGAACATGGCCAAATTCCTCCCCTATCCTTGCACCAAGATCTTTAATGACCTCTACGTAGACGAGGTGTACAACCTTAAAATGTTAGTATTAATCCGTCATTCTGACGAAATCGAACAATTTTGGCCCAGAAATCTGATTTATTTGAAACTTAGGGTTAGCTGAATCAGAAGAGGACCCTTTTCTGGTAGACAATACACTAACATTAGTTCCCACATATTTCATCTCATTATACGCTTCTTTCTCCAAAGAAATTCCACATTTATTGTAACTTAAAATTGGGCCCGATTTCGAGCCATATTTATGAAAGGCTTTCCCCATGTAATATTAAGCCTTAAAAAATCTTGTTCTTGCCTCTGTACAAATTTTCAAGAACATTCCTTTGGATATTACTGGGCCACTTTTAGCAGTTCCAAGATTTGAAGAGGACGGCTTACCTGCAGAATAGCAGCTCCAGCAACGGCGCCGATACACTGAACGATGATGTAGAAGATAGCTCTGAGCACAGATACTTGTCCAGAAACCAGCAGACCCACTGTCACAGCGGGGTTTATGTGTCCTCCACTCACATGACCAATTGCCTGCAACAAACAAATACTGAAAACATTACAACTCAAAATTCTACACCAACTGCAAATAATGTTTCTAGACAAATATATTTGGCAAAAATGCCTTTAATTATCCCAATTCAGATTATTCGAAAATGCCGCATCGTAAAAAAAAAAAAAAAAAAAAAAAAAAAAAAAAAAAAAAAAAAAAAAAAAAAAAAAAAAAAAAAAATTAAACCACTAAAAGAGGGGAAACGAACGCAGAAGTGATTCTTTTGTTGAAGTCTCAAATTTTATAAAACTTCGATGCCTTATTTTCACAGTTTTCAGGTGCTGAATAATTTCATTGGCACAATTCAGCAAAATCTAAGGTAATATGAGTACCGTTTCGTTAAAGTTATGAGTGGAAAGTGGTAAAGAATTACCAATTGAAATCCTGGTTTCACTGCCTGTTGCTACCTAAAACGGCTGAAATAAATATTAGCTCTGTTAATTCTTCCGTAATTTGAAAACTGTCGGTTTATGGTATAATAATAATGATCATGGCGGCGACGATCATGGCGGCGACGATCATGGCGGCGACGATCATGGCGGCGACGATCATGGCGGCGACGATCATGGCGGCGACGATCATGGCGGCGACGATCATGGCGGCGACGATCATGGCGGCGACGATCATGGCGGCGACGATCATGACAGCGACGATCATGATGATGCTTATGGCATTAAGAGACCGGAGAGTCAAAAAATTCGGCCACTGGTTTGACCGTTTTGATTTGCCTTGTATCAACCTGTTTCGTGACCAACTAGCCTATGCTGGTAATCCTACCGGGTAAAGGACAGCTACAGTTTAACTTGGAACCGTAATAACGGAAGCGTGCTGGCGTAATTCACATTACACAGCAAGCTATGTCAAAGGTGAAAGCAGGATAAGCCGAGACAGAGATTTGAACTGAGGACATTTCGAGCTTCATTCAGACGCTTTAACCACTGAGCCATCAGATCTCTAGTTTATAGTGATCACTAGCATACGCCCGCGTGTTCCTAGATTTGTAGAAGAAAGCGCATACGGTAGAAATTTCGATTCTCCAGCGGCAATAGTGGCAGAGGCTGTGATTATGTTGGTATACAGCCTGGACCAGAATGAGAAATAACATTCTGTATTACAGCCTAAAACGCGATGTAAAATATTTTAAAATAATTTAAGCGGTCTTCATGAGTGATCTGTTACTGACGTTATAAATATCTCCTACAGCTTTTTCCGCAATGAATAACTCCAAGTAGGAGGGAAAAAACCTAAACATCGTATACGAAGTTTCCACTTTTCCAGTTTTTTTTAAAAATAATTAAGCTGCCCTAACGAGTGATGTTACTGTCGTCATTAGTGTTTCCCATAGCCAGGTTTGCCCGCATTTACTCTGCATTTTACTCCGAGTAGAAAATTAAAGCTAAATTAAAGAAGTTTGCACCGTTATATGTCGGGGATTTATGCAGCTCTCAAAGGATAGAGTTAAGTTTTCCGTGCATTTTAACGTATTGTATTTCAGAAAACTGAAGTAAAAATTAGCTAAGTTACGTTGTCAACAACAATATTAACAGAAACTTGCATTTATCTTTGATGTAGTGTGATCTTTGGTGGATTGCTTATTCTGATCAGGTTTCGAACACATCATCATTTATTGCTCCGTCAACCGTTCACGTAGAGTCATAAGACTAACTCACGTTTTAAGCTAGATCCTCATCTTGCAAACTGTGAAAAACCCATGGAAATCGCTTCAGTAGTTTTTGCGTGATAGCTTGAAGAATTCCCTAGGAAACAGCCATTTACAGATTTATATAGGCCTAGGGGTTGTGCATCACGTACCGATTGTTGCGGTATTTCCTTTCTCTGAAGAGAGCGAAGTGGCTTCTGTCACATTATCTCCCGTCCTACACAATCTCATCGGCAGCCATGAACACGGACGGGTCTGCAGATTTGATGCACAACAGATTCAAACTACTCCTTTCGCGTTATAATCTGCCCGACAGTAAAACATTCCTTCAACAATAACGTTTATAACAGTCCAGTTCTTTGTTATTCTTAAAAGACGCTTTACGGGCTTAAGAAACGTGGCAAATTTGGGATTACTTATTTATTCGTGCCCGTACCGTACAATCAGAAACAAGTAGAAGAAGCTATATATTTACTTAAGAGGAGTGAGGAGCTTGTGTAATGGAACAGTCCTTTTATTGCTGCTGTAGTAGCCGGGGTGTGCTATTGCTTTTTCTTGGCCGTAAATTCGATATACATCCGCCTCGTACCTTGCAGCTACACACCCGGTTTAAAGTTTTCTGATGGCTCAATTTTGGTCATTTTCAGGTGGAAGCCGCTTAACAGATCTGCGAGTCGTACATTCTGATCCCTGTCGCGTTTGCTGTTGCTTTTAAAGGATACCAGTGTTGAGGAAGCCACTGCTTAAACTATTTTAGACGTCGATCCAATAAACTAATGCGTTACTTATCGAATTGGAGATTTAGTACCAGTACACCACGTTCAGATCAAAAGTTGTAATGATAGACGAAAGTATTTGGCATCTTACGTTGGATATTTTATTGGTTTTGTTATGCCTAACTTCAATTAGATTGGTGTAATGGTCCATTGGTTAAAGAACTTTCTTTCAAAACTTGAGGATCCGGCCCCGGGTTAATATCCCGGTGCGTCCAGGAGTCGTGTTTGATGATATGAGTTCCACGTTACACAGAGGGAAGGAACTGGCGGTCCTACCTCTGACAATGCCTGCTTTGGGTTGTGGACTACGTTTTTTTAGTTTTAACTTCAATTAATAAGTGAAACAATAGTTAAAGAATTAATGTGCTTTATCTGTAGCACTTTCTACTGTTACAGTTTAGGCCTAGAGGTGATTTTGGGAACGTTTCAGTAGAGTTGAGGTTGATATGTGGTTATGTAATGAAGGGTAACGTCTTCGGATTTGCGAGGCGTTCTCGGGCGCTGCGGCCGCAACTAGGTCAGCCCGAGTATGGGTCAAACACCTTGAACGAGAGCACACGTCACCTCACGCTAAATCGCTTACACAACTAATCAACCATTACTCTCAAAAACGATTCATGCCAGCCCTTTTATCTAGGAAACCTTAATGCTAGATTGTTGCTGGCCGCTTACATCAGTTCAAAATTATCGCAGACAGTTAATGAAATCTCACCACGCCCTGGTGTGGGTTGCGTCGACAATGAACGTCGCGTTTTGATTCCTTGTTCCATAGTTACTACAACTTAAACACTGCCAAAAATTTCGTATACATACTTCCGTTATTGTATAAAACGAGTCCAATAGTTGAAGCTTTCTTTCAAAGCTGTGATAACTTAGTATTTAAGGATCACTGAATATGAGAAGATAAACGATCTGGTATACTCTTAAGTTCACGATTCTAAATACTGGATTTATGTAAATCCCACACCAGTATCCTGACTTTCCATTCCTATTTACCAGTCCTGTTTTCAGTGAGACAGACTCCTCATTTGATTGAGGCGTGTATTTCATCCGAGTGAAGAAAGGCGGTCAACAGCTGCCTTGAAGCTACGCAACTCCGACGTGTGAACCAGAGGCGCCAGTCGTCACAGATACCACCAACAATCACTTTACTTATTGGCGTCACACAGTTCCACAAAATCTAAAAGTTTTTTAGGGATTATTTTTATGCAAACTTACGGGCTAAATAATTTTAAAACTTGCTTATATTTCAGAGAACGGGTAACTCAAAGATATGAGAAAGCAGTACCAAACGACAGCATTAACAGACAATGTTCAGTGCTTACCTCTCGATTGTATATTTAAAGGGTGCCAACTTTTAATTTAGACATTTGCTGCTCAACAAACTATGACCTTTTTTGTATAAATGTCTGAGTTGAACTATTTGATTTACGGTGTACAGAAGTGCCTTATTAGAAGTACTACTGCAGGCGAGAGGTTTAGCTGAAATATTTGATGGTTTGGCCCGTAACGATGTACATTATATATGTTATCACACTAAAAAGGTTACCCCTTGCTGACGTTTCATACCGTCAGCGAATTACTCCAATAAAATTCCCCTCTTATAAACACGGATTCGTAATTTACAAGCAAGGAAATTTCCCGCTGTTCCGTCTTATATTATTTTAAGAAATGTTATACAGTGTGAATTCGGTAAAGAAACCTTACACGGCGATGCAAACAATCATCAAATAGCGAAAATGGAGGAAGAAAGCCTTGAAATGATGGCTTCGTAGTTTATCAGGAAACATTCAGTTCTGTTAGTTGCATTCGACGTCGTATTGATGCTTAATCAGTGACAGCAAAAATTGATTTAATAGTTCGTCATTTCGGCAGAACTTTATGACCTTCCTTGGCTGAAGATCAGAAACGTCAAGATCTACTCAAAAAGATTACGTTCTCCATTTAGAACAAAACAAAAAATTCAAATACAACGATTACTATGAAATAAATTCCTTCATAAAAAAGATTATTCATAATATGGTAATACCAGTAACAGTATGGCATAATATTTGCTTAAATACGAAATTTAACATTTCCAGAAAATTAAAGTCACATCAATGTTTAAGAAAGGTGGAGATAAACCAGTAACTATAGCCCTATATTAGCAAATCCCCAAAGTTGCGAAATAAATATCTTAATAACAGTTAATAGTGTTTTTAGAGGAAAGCAATACGGTTTTCATGCAACCAGGAATTCCCAAGATGCCATTGGTTTGCTATTTAAGTTTTAGATGTACTGTGTTCACAGTAAGGCCTTTCATACAGTTGACGATACCGTCTGGAGCACTATGGCATTGGATATGTTCCTTTGTAGCAACTGAAATCATATCTGAGGTTGTGATATTAGAGTAATAAAGTATGCAGTCCCTAATAGGTTCTGTTCAGAGTCTAATTATTACAAAAAAACAAAAAAAAACTTGACAGTGACTCACTGATATATGCTGACGATACAACCCTGTTAAATAAACAAATGTTTAAACAGCCTTGATATCAAATAAAAATTAAGACCTGGCCGTTCTAGAGATTTAACGTTCTAACCTTCAAACAAACTTAGAAGTTTCCTCCGTGGAAAAGGATATAGCTAATGGATGAAATAATTAAATGCAACGCTCTTCTGTGGCGTAACTAGCGGTAAACCTTCTACATGTCAACATCTACGTTAACAAACTTGAAGAATAAGGTCAATGCAAATATCAAGCGTGGCGAATGACGTGCCAAAAAAACATCTAATTTAAAAACGGAATACTGCGAAACTGCGATGGATTACGCGGTGTATACTTTACAGGTTACTAGCAATAAAGTACTACACAAGAATATTTCAACTATTTACTTTTAGTTGTATTGCTCAATGGAAGACGTTAAAGATTTGAAATTAGCTGTAGTTGGACCTGCGCAGATGGAGTCTCACGAGACATCATCTCATATAATACTCAAGATCATAAAAAAATCCTTGAACTGGATTGATGCTTTACGGGGACTAGCAACACAATGATGTAGGAATCTTCTAGGCTAGGAACAAGACGCGCCGACGCAGGTTACTCAACCGAAAGTGTGTTAGCCTTTCTCCGCCATCGCATCCCTAGCCACAATGTAACAACTGGTCCATTTCAAAATAAAAACACGACGAGAGCGCGCATATGAAAGGACCGCCAGTCCAGCATGAGTCACAGGTCTGGCGCAACTACGCCGAACACAAAAACCTCAGCGATGTACTCTACAACCAGATATACTTACCTGTAGTTTCTCAATTTAGTTTCGTCAACAGGTAAACTTTTAATGGTCATTTTATTACGCTCGATAAGTAGGCTGAAGCAAGTCTATAGAAACCGATACGATAGAAACTTTCTCGACGAACGCACTCGTTTGAGATAGACAAATGCGATTTATGCAAGTTTTGATGAGCATATACACTAATATTATAAATGTGAAAGTAACTTTTACGCTTTCATGACTAAACGGTTTTTGATGAGAATTCAGAAAGAAATCATTAGGAATTACATGGGATACTTTTATGGGGTAAATAATATATTTTGTCGAAAACTAAGCGGACGGTGACATACGGAAGGAGTGGTTCTGGCTTTGTTTCTCTTGCAGTTAGTACAAATAACTTGTTATATAGTAAAGATGTGGCTTCGCAGTCGGTAAAAGCAGCAGGGTAGTTATATGTAGCTTACGGATTTCCAACCCTCAAAGGATGTGTGCCTCAGCCAAACCAATAACGTTGTGTACAAAACAGTACTGACATAAGATGTTCCCAAAAAGTGACAATTTTAAACCACAAACAAAAATCTACTGCGATAAGTAGTCTTCCACAGTTAACCCCTCCTAGTTCGTTCTCTTGATGTGACTGGCTTCGTGGTTATGGCTTCCCTGTCCAGAATACCATTTCCGTAACTTATACATTTTTACATTTATTTCTAGCAATAAAATTCCAGGTCCAGGCGAACGAGATCGCAGGTTACGGCTAGTAGACCTACTGTTTTAATAATCTGTACTACGCTTGTCTGTCACTTTGTCCAAGTATCACGAAAAATCTACCAAACCAATTTGGATGGTGTTCACCAGTTAAAAAGCTTTGGTCTAGCTGAAAATCTGCGATATACTATACGTTACCGGGAATCTGTGCAAAGAATAATTGCAAAAACAGTGACCAAAGATCACACCATTTCTGATGAACACTCCTTCACGAGGTACCCACCAAAGATCATGCTACAACACACAAACATTCCACTCTTCCGAGTCTGTAAATATTGTTTAACTACGTAAATTCAGTTATTTCTTCAGTTTTCTGAACTATAATGAGTTAGAATACAAGGAGAACGTTAGCAAAGTACTACATAAAAGATTAAAACTCTAATAAGCGTATCGAAATTGATGAATTTAAGTTAAGGTATAGGTTGCAATTATACTACACTACAGACTGTTTATACATAGCTACTGGATGTTAAACAAAAGGCAAATCAGTTTCTAAACACACCTATGATCGCGTATTCTATATAACAAACGTAGGATACAGCATCTTTAGGTTATGCAACTAAAAGTAAAAAATAAACACGAAAGTGAGGGACTTTTTTATCAAAATTATTGTTGATAAAGATTAATGTTAACGAATTTATTTAAGAAATAATATTCTGATAAAAGCTAATAGCGAAATATAGAATACTGAACAATAGGATTGACCACGAAGCATTGTGTAGTAACCTGCTCTCCGACGTGTCTTTTGTACTGCTTGTCATAACCAGTTTTCTATCTGCATTTGAAGTCACATGCGCGTTTGTTACGTCCGGCGATTTTCTTCCGTCACTGCAAATAGTTTCTGGCCAACAAAGTACGCGTCATTTTTCAAAACACTGTATTCCTTTGACCCACGTTCGTCCCAGGATAATTCACACTACAATCTGTTATGAGGCATAGCAGTTATTCACTTCTGTATCCCCAAAGACCTCCTTATAGTTCGCGGAATTAACTGGATGGTAAGCTACGCTAGGAAGAGCTGCTACAAAAGGAACAGCATGAAATCAGTTCTCCGAACGGAATTTCAGTGCTTTCTATCCGGTATATTGACCTGCCCGTCCATAGGATAACTTGAGCTCTCCTCTTACAAAAGACTGGAATGAATAGCAAGTTCAACCGTACTATGTGTATTCCACGTTACTGTACTCTGAACTTACAGCTAAAGAAGGATGTGCATTTCATGTGTAATGTCCACTCTTAGATATCCAACATTGGTCACCAAATGTGAAATGGCTAGCTAACCACTCCATTAGTGGATGGCGGCGTGTTATTTAAATGATAACGGCCCAATTCTCCTGTCTCAACACACGCAAGCCGCTAGCTCGGATAGTTTTAATTACGATATTCTGTCATATAGCCGCCAAACATTTGAGAAATGATATTAAAACGTCTAGAAATGAAAAACTAACTATTCTGGTTGAAATACTACTGATGTTAACCAATATCGTTCCTTGAATCAACTTTTTAAACGTTTGCGTTACATTCAAACAAGTTTCAAATATATTTCAGCTTGTGTACCGAGAGAATGAACTCGCACCATACAACCTCCATCAAGCGGCATATCACACAGTGCCATGCTACCAATCAACAATCACTGAGCCAGCCAGCGGCAAAGATCAGTCTGGAAATCCAACAATATTACAATTATTCAGGATATTTATAATAAATTACGAAAGGGGGCTTAGTGATAATGTTACAAGCAGGATGAATATTAAATAAGGGAATGTATTGGAACACAGGGAAGTATATTACGAACCTGAAATCTGGATTTGTACAAAGATATATAAGCATATTACAGACGACATACATAATGTTTCTTAGATGGATAAGCATTATACGTTTGGATCAAGCGATTTGATAAACCGAGTGTGATGGGTGAGAGGTTAGCGTTCTGGCCTTGCATTCGTGAGGACGCGGGTTCGAACACCCATCCGGGCTTATAGAGTTTGATTTTCTATGGTCTCCATTTTTTTTTTTATTTATTGCTTTACGCCTCGTCCCAGGTCATTAGAGGCGGGATGGGACTGGGGACAAGGAACAGGTAGGAATTCGGCCATGGCCTTTTTAGAAGGAAGCATCCCGGAATTCGCCTGGAGTGATTTTGGGAAACCATGGAAAACTCAAATCTGGATGCCCAGACGGGGATTCGAACCCGCGTCCATGGTTTCACCAAATCACTCCAGGCGAATGCCGAGATGCTTCCTTCAAAAGGCTGTTAAGGTTCTTTATGGTGATTTAAGAACTGCATTAATTAATTACAGAAATCACCAAAAAACAAGGTTATGTGAAAATGTTCGTTTATTTTGAACAAATCAAAACAAGTCTGCGACATTCACAAGCATAGTTGTTACAATCCAAAGATGCAATACTGACTTACTGAATACTTGCATGAATGTCTCTGTAACACTGAATGAATACTTAATGCAAACTAAACTCTCTGTCCAGGCGATCTGTTTATATAGAGTCTATCGAAATTACGAGAATTCTTCAAAGGCATCCGCCCGATATTTCTCGATCATTAACAATCACTCAAACAATCAAACATATTAAAAACAATCGGAATTGATACAAAATTAATTAATAACATTACAAAATGATTAGAAATGGTAATTAGAGATACTTAAATACAAAATTATTTACAGAAATCCTTTCAAATGGTGGAAAATTGTCCTGTAGACATCGTAAATTACATAATACATGGAATTACAAACTTTTAATAAATTCTCTTGCATCATTCGGTTCTTAAACATATTAAATGGTCTTTAAATAATTTTCTTACCTAAAACAAAGTCTATATACACTTATTTACAAGAATTTACAAAATAAACATATCAAATCACTTTCAAGCAAACTTTGGCTCACTACAAATATTTCACACAGTCATATCTATTCAAAATTCAGGTATTAGGGCTGTTACAACCCCTCCCCAGGATTCACTTAATTTTACACAGATAAAATTGATTGAATCCGTCACGAATCTAAGCAGGTTGAATGTACACATAATGCAGACACGAACAGATTACAATCAATCAACCATAATGACTTTTACAATGAACAAATACAATTCTTCATTACATACAACATCTGCACATAGTCCATGACACTGATTTTGTTTACAATAATTGTCTTTTCTCAGGTCCAATCATTTTTTCAGTTACTGTTTTTACACAACAAACGTTCAATGCCATCACCTTAAGTTACAATTATTTTCACTCCAAATTACACACTTGATGTCTGCTTGTTAATTACACCAGTCTGTTTACATTTTACAGCTGATAATTTGTCACACAATGTAGAAAGTCACAACATCATGAAAATACCAAAAGTCTCTACACAAAACTGTCACAAATTATACATTGAAATGCTTACATCTGCATCTGAGCTTAAGTACTCACACAAACTATTTACATGCATCAATTGACATACTTATTTACAAATTAGACATTTACACATATAGTGGCACATTTCATAAGTGATCACTTATTCATAAAAGGGTTTTAGGGCTTCAACATTATACACACCCTTACATTTACCACTCTCAGGGTCAATTAGCTCATAAGAGTTTTTCCTTGGTATAGACTCTATCCTGAAAGGGCCTTCAAACAAACGGTTAAACTTACGAGTCTCTTGTCGCAAAGCTGACGACTTACTATGAACTTCAACTAACACCAAATCACCCACTTTATATTCTATACACTTCTGACCTTCATCATGCCTTTTCTTTCTCCTTGTTGCCTTTTCCTTTAAATTTTTAAGAGCTAAAGCTACCTTTTCCTCATAGTTGAAATTCTTTCTATTTGGAAAACTAACACATTCTCGAATTAATCTGTTAGCCGGTTTCTTAAACATCAGCTCAATGGGTGGTATTTCAGTTGTATCACTAGGTATAGAGTTAATTACATTTTCAAAATTTTCTACTTCACATGCCCACTTACTGTGTTGGTCTGTACAATATGTCCTAAACCAACGTCCAATTTCCCTCATTAGGCGTTCTACGGGATTTCCTGCTGGATGATAAGCAGAAGTATGTATAACCTCTATTCCTTCTTGTTCAAGTTTTTCTGTCCACACTTTACTAGTGAATTGCGGGGCATTGTCCGAAAGCACCCTCTTAGGTTTACCTACCTTCTGACAATATTCATCAATCACCTTTCTGACCAAAATTTTAGCCGTAGACTTCTTTACAGGGTAAAGTTTAACGAATTTGGAAAAAACATCAAATAAAACTAAAACTTGGGTCACCCCTCCCCGAGACATGGGTAGCGGGCCAAGAACATCAGCAGAAACTAATTCCAATACACTACTTGGGATGATATTTTGCATTTTCCCCACTCGTTTAACACTATCTATTTTAGATCTTTGACACACTTGACAAGATTTTAATAGCTTCGAAATCTTCCTTCTCATATTATAGAAATATGTATCTTCCCTTAACACTCGGTAACACTTGGATGGCCCATAATGCCCATAACTATAGTGGTGATGCCAAACAATTTTTTCAACCAAACTTTCTGGAAGCCATAACTTCCAATCATCCTCATCTTCACTAGTCCTTCTAAACAATACTTCCCCATGCAAAGTATAATATTTCTGAAGCTTATCTCTGTGTTCTGGGCTATCAAGATTAGTTTTTACTTCTACTATAGCTACATCTTTGTCCTGTTCGTCTTTGATTTGTCGCAAGGAACACTTAACCTCAGTTTCATACGGTACTCCTTTTAGATAAGCAATTCTAACCTCAGTCTGTGGTCCTAGACATCGCTTTTCAGAATCTAGACCTAACGGTAGACGTGACAAAGCATCTGCAACTTGATTTTTACTAGCAGGTCTATACCGAATCTCTAAATTATATTCCTGCAGAACCAATGCCCAACGGGTTAACCGACTGTGGACTAACTTACATTCTAACAAAAATGAAAGAGCCTTATGGTCTGTATATACAATAATTTTTCTACCTAACAGTAGGTACCTAAACTTAGTCAAACCCCACAAAATAGATAAGGCCTCCCGTTCAGTAATTGTGTATCTAGTTTCAGCTGGTTGTAGTTTTCTACTGGCAAAGGCAATAGTCCTAAAATCCGGTTCTCCATTGATTTCCACTTCCTGGAAGACATGAACTCCTAAACCATAGTCAGAACTATCTGCGGCAAGGCAAAAATCTAGATCCCAATCTGGATAATAGAGGATATTGGAATTACATAAGTCATCTTTGATTTTTTGAAAATCTCTTTCACATTCTGAGGACCACACCCACCTGACACTTTTTTTAACCAAATCTCTTAAGGCTGGACTATTTAAAGCTTGTCCCTGAAGAAATCTCCTATAGTATTCACACAATCCAAAGAAACTCTGTAGTTGTTTCTTATCTCTAGGTCGGGGAAAATTCTTAATGGCATTTATTTTATCATTACTAGGCAAGATCCCCTGTGGTGTAATACGATGGCCCAAAAATTCAACCTCTTTTTGCAAAAATGTACATTTCTTTAACTTAATCGTCATACCCCCCTTTCTCAATGCTTCTAAAACTTTTCTAAGTAGCACCCAATGTTCCTCAAGTGTTTCTGACATTATAAGAATATCGTCTACGTATATCTCTACTTGTTCAAGCAATTCCTTTCCTAACACACTATCCAAAGCACGAATAAAGGTAGCCACTGAAATATTTAACCCAAATGGTAACACTCGAAAATTATAACAACGGCCATCAAATAGAAAGGCAGTGTATTTCCGGGATTCTTCTGAAAGCGGGACTTGCCAATAGGACGCAGTCAAATCGATAGACGAAATATATCTTTTACCTTTAAACCTGTGCAACAACTCACTGATAGGTGGAGGATGATCCCGTTCTGTTACTAAATGCTTGTTTAATGTGCGAGCATCCAGCACTAGTCGCACAGAATTGTCCGGTTTTATTACCACAACCAAGGGATTATTGTAAGGACTCCTTGACCTCTCTATTACCCCCCACTCTAACATTCGATTTATCTCCTTATTCACTTCATCTCTTTTGGTCAAAGGGATTGGATATGGCTTAATAAAGAAAGGCTCTTCAGACTTTACAGTAAGCTTGCACTCATAATTTTTTATCAGACCTGGTTTGTCAGAAAATACGTCCCTATATTCTTCAATTAGACATTTCAGCGTTTCTTGTTGGTCTGACGGTAATAGTTTCATACTGTTTGGGTAATTAATAACGTTTCCTTCGCTTATCTCCTGACCTTCAATCAGACTATTAATCTCACTACTCTGCCTTAACACATTTACACAAATCTGCGGTAATAGTTTGTCACAAACTCTAGCTACACCAGCATCCTTATATTTAACTCTCACATGATCTACTTCTTGTATGCCTTTCCAAACAGTCTTCTCAAAATCAACCCAGTATTCCCCACTGTCTAATTTAATCCGTAAGTTACCTTCTCCACAGTCTACCAAAGCCTTTACTTTTGTAAGCCAATCCATGCCTAAAATGCAATTTACATTCAACTTAGGGACTACATACATGGGTATTTCTACATTTACAGTCCCCATACAACCTTCCATCAACATTTCCTGCTTAATTCTCTTACTACGGAGAACCAGTAGCAGTAATAACTGTCATACTACTAACGGGTAACACTTCAATTTGATTGGTGCTTTCAATTTCATTAAATAATCCCTCAGCAAGGCAAGAAACCTGTGACCCAGTGTCAATAAGAGCATCTATTTGTTTTATTAAAAGCATTAATTTGCACTATGGGAACTTATCTAAAACTTCATTCTTATCCTCCACCCTCTTCTAATAAATCTTCTCGGGGATTATCATAAAAATGGTATTAAACTCCATAGCAGTTGGTACCTGGACCCACCTTCTTGTCCACCACTGCGGGGCCCATAACAGGGGTGGTCTTTAGTTTGCCTGCCCCCCATGCTGCCTTTCCCTTTCAGATTGAGGGTTCTGTTCTCTCACTTCCCCATTATCATTCCTCCTTGTGTAATTCTCACGAACCCATCCCCTGGATCTACCATCCCTTGACCCATTACCCCTTCTAGGGGGACTCCTGCTGCCCCTCCTATGGTGTTGATGGTGGTAATGTTGTTCATTGAATGACTCCTGGGCATCCAAGCGTCTCAACAATTCAGAAACTCTATCCACATTTACTACATCCAAAGTGGCAATTAAATTTCTTGTTGCTGAGGTAGCCTAGCTCCTATCAAATCAATGAATTCCTCCTCTCCATAAGGATGGTCTAAATACTTACAACGGATCCAACATTTATGAAAAAAGTCATGTTGAGTTTCCCTACCAGGTTTATAGGGCCTACCAGTCATTAACTCCCTCTTTTCTTGAATTTGCCTGCTTGTCGACCAAAAATGTTTCAAAAAGTTTTCTTTAAACAGCTTGTAGTCAGTCACTTCCCTAGATTGTCTATCACCCCATGCCCTAGCATAAGATTTTAGATGTTTACCCACAAGTGCAATTTTCTTACTGTCGGGTAACAACTTAAAGTAGTCTGACCTTTCAAAATTATCTATAAATTCAATAGGGTGAAGCCTCCCACTATCATCATAGAATTCAAATTCTTCTTTTACATCGACACTGAAATTTGGATTACCTGTTAAGGGAACCTGACTTAACTGAATCTGCAACCCAGTAACCCTTTTCTCTAACTGATTAACGTTAGATTGGGTTGTTTCCAATCCCTGGGTAAGTTGTTCCTGATGATTTACCAATGTATTAATATTTAATCCCACCTCTTGTCTCAACTCATTGACCCTTTGAGCAACTTTACTATCACTGGCTTGGAATAAAGCAACATATTCCTCCTTTATCTTATCACAATTTTCACTGACTTCCTTATAAATCAAATTTACACATTCAGTCTTATTCTGTTCACAAATTTCTGTAACCTTTTCAAATTTTTCCTTACATTCTGTTACTACCTTCCCCAATTTAGAATCTAAATTGTTAATATCCTCCTTGAATTGAGAGCTAAAACCCTGAAATTGCTCTGCGATTTTAACATCAAAACATTTAGTCAAATCAGAGAACGTTTTATCATTGCTTTGTTGCAGTTGAGAAAACTTGTCATTGATTTCAGCAAATTTTCTGTCATTATCATTCCTTAACTCACTTCTAAATTCAAAAAATTGAGAATTGATCTCAGAAAATTTACCATCAAGATTTAACTCAGTTTTAAATTCTGAAAATTTGTTGTCAAGATTTAACTCATTTCTAAATTCAGAAAACTTACTATCAAGTTTACCATCAAGTTCAGATAATTTTGCATTAAAACTGGCTACAAAAGACTCTAGGAAAGCTTGCAGGTTCTGATTATCAGCCATTTTTAGTAATTAGCAAAATCAACATAAAAAACAAAATTAAGAAAAATTAAAATCTTTTCAATCTGCCACACAATCGCATGCAAAATAAATCACTTGAATATTCAATGCAGTACTTACAATTCTTCCTCAATTTTGTATCACATTAAATTTCACTTAGAAGCACTTACTTAATCATTAGACACCACACTGACTTCAAACACTTAACCACACTTTTCACAATTCACTGTAGGAAGACGATTTTGAGGCCGAAGGAAATCCACTCGACGTCGGAAGATTACAGCCGATTGCCGATGAAAAATCTCCGCCTTAGGCCGTCAAATCCTTGTCGTCGCCGGTCGAAATTTCCTTGCAATTTTCTGCAGATTCTTTTTAGAAGATAAACATCCCACAGATGTTTAAGAACTTCTCGTCATGTCAACGGTCGCCATGTTAAGGTTCTTTGGTGGGTTAAGAACTGCATTAATTAATTACAGAAATCACCAAAAAACAAGGTTATGTGAAAATGTTCGTTTATTTTGAACAAATCAAAACAAGTCTGCGACATTCACAAGCATAGTTGTTACAATCCAAAGATGCAATACTGACTTACTGAATACTTGCATGAATGTCTCTGTAACACTGAATGAATACTTAATGCAAACTAAACTCTCTGTCCAGGCGATCTGTTTATATAGAGTCTATCGAAATTACGAGAATTCTTCAAAGGCATCCGCCCGATATTTCTCGATCATAAACAATCACTCAAACAATCAAACATATTAAAAACAATCGGAATTGATACAAAATTAATTAATAACATTACAAAATGATTAGAAATGGTAATTAGAGATACTTAAATACAAAATTATTTACAGAAATCCTTTCAAATGGTGGAAATTTGTCCTGTAGACATCGTAAATTACAGTAATACATGGAATTACAAACTTTTAATAAATTCTCTTGCATCATTCGGTTCTTAAACATATTAAATGATCTTTAAATAATTTTCTTACCTAAAACAAAGTCTATATACACTTATTTACAAGAATTTACAAAATAAACATATCAAATCACTTTCAAGCAAACTTTGGCTCACTACAAATATTTCATACAGCATAATGCTATTCAAAATTCAGGTATAAGGGCTGTTACAAGGCCATGGCCAAATTCCTTCCCGTACCTTGCACCCAGTCCCATCCCACCTCTAATGACGAGGCGCAAAGCCATAAAAAGAAGATATAACCGACCCCGAGACCAAAATCAAAAGTTATTCTAATCCAGGAAACGGCACTTTATGAATCATTTACCAATAAATGTTTTGTAAAATTATTCGGTGCTGAGACTAGTGTCTGATGGCAGAGTTCGCAGGTTAATAAAATTAATTTAATGGATGTTAGTATAAGCGTTCCAAGGGGAGATAGTTCTTAAAAAGTTTCAGACAAATTTTAAATGTCGGTTGTATTAATTCCGCAATGTAGATAGAAAATGCTAAATAAATGACCGATTTTGTGATCGACTTGTGCATTCTGAAACTGGTAGGATGAGTGCAGCAGATATGTTTACATCTTGTACCACACCTGCTGCCAATATTCCGGTCAACTTCCCACTTCAACACACGTGGCTACTCAATCCCGGCGACGCAACACCATTGCCGTAATATCTCCAGTGACATATGTTAATGTGTGAATGGCTTTACATGTGATTATGTTCTCTAAACATAATTTATAAATGGGACAGTTTGGCAATAGTTCATTTCAAATGATATAAAGAGAAGGTTCAGGAATTAGAATGGCAGTTTTAAAATTAACGATAGGTTGCTTTGTCATTCTATTATCTCAGCACAGGATGAAAATGAACATTTATATGGCAATGATGATTTCCTTAGTATATCTCTGCTTAATATATCCGTCCATGAAGGCAGAATTCCTGGTATATACGAAGCAAATATCACCACTGGATTTATGATAACACGTCTAATTTTCTGCTTCAGTTTTAATGAAGCTCCCGAAGTTGGTGTACGAGCAATGTAATCATGTATGTAGATGTTAACGATTTATGGATTAAGCATAATTGAAACCGATTGCTAAATTAAGCTAGACATGCTTAAGATTTATTTTATGACCTGTATATCCTTGGGCCTAACCTTTCCAAGGGTCTTGAGATGATTTTACAGCCCCGACCTAAGATTACGCTGTTGTAATGATTTCTCAAAACTTCACGATAAACAGTTATAAAATTATAGCTAACGTTTCGCGTTCTATTGTGTCGAGATAGCATATGGTAGGGAGTATGAGGAATTACACCACCCTAGTGAATACTTTATCCGCACTACAGATATGAGCTTATAACTTAACGCCTCGTCGTCTTCGGGAAAGGAATTGGGGGAGGCGGGGCAAGAAACGGGATTCGAACCAACGCTCTCCAGAGGCCACAGCGTTACCGCTTACCTATCACGCTTAGTAAGAAATTTGTGTTTACTGTCCAAAACACTGGGATACGTAAATAAATATTTTGGTTAAACCCCTCTACGTTATCTACTTTGGTTGTAACCTGTCTTTCTTTTAAAAATAATAATAATAATAATAATAATAATAATAATAGTGTTCTCGTTTCTCTTCCACAAATAAAGAAAATTTCTCAAGTCACTATACTTTAATAAGCTGAAAGTCAGAAATTATTTTCTACACAAACAATCTTTAACCCATTTTTTAGAGGATTGGAGACAAAAAATCTGAAACCCCCCCCCCCCCCAAAAAATAAAACAAAACAAAACAAAAAAATTACTAAACGTCGATTTTTCTCGTCAATTTTTTTAATAGAAATATTCAACAGTGCTGACTTATTAGAAATTCGTCTCCGTCAGATTCTCGATTGGTTTCAAGATGTTCGTATAGACTCGACGTGTGAAGCAATGACTCTTGAGTGATACCTTTCGGCACTCCGGCCATGACATTTGGTCACAACAAATGACTTACATTTCGAAAGTGTTACTGTTGCGCAGGCAACAGTAAATACAGTCCAAGTGTGTCAGCGGCATCGGCAATTTGCGATCTCGTAGCTAGCTGGTCCACGGAACACATTTAAGCTTTCAGACTAAATCGACCATGGCGAATAGCTAGGAGTGCACAAGTGCGAATTCACGTAATACGTCGCAACGTACGGGAATAGTTTATAAAGTAGTCCAAATCATACGAACCTTACAACACAACCTTCTCTACTTTGTTCTACTCTAGAAACCTTAGAAATTTAGCAAGACCTTAAAGTAAGATTGGTTTTTACTTTCCGGATTTATCCGTTACATCTTCACGGCTTTGAACTTGGCCTTGACCCTGCCTTAATTCTGAGAGTTTACCCAGACGGAACGTCTTCATTTTATTTGACCGCCGGAGCATTACGTCAAGGACGTTCTGTGAGATTGAAATGTCGGCATAACCTACGTATAGTGAGTTTGCTGTCCCCGTTCAGGTCTGACTAGTCAGCCATTTACTTAGCCGACGTATTATAAACATCCCCGACTACAGCAATTTATCAATCCAATCATTTGTTTTAAACGCTGCCTACCTCCATAATCTCTCTTATGTCACTGCTATAATTATCAAGTTCAATAACTTAAGATGCAAAAAAATTACTTACTTTTCTATAATTTCTCTTTTTTTCTCAATCATCGTATGAATATTTCTTGTAAAATACATTATCCAGGTATAGTTTCCTTTCCTTTACTTTGCGTGATAGAGAATTTTATGCTTTAAAAATTTAGGCTTTAGTTTACACACCACGAAATTTTTTCCAATGTCATCTCCGTTTATGTAACCCTTTCAAAATTTTATCATTGTTGTTGAACAAAATTTTGTAATTGATCTTTCGAGAAGGTTTAAGTCCTGACTCACACAAGCTTTTAATAAGCAAGAAATAAAAATTCTTAGTCGCATAAATCGCAAATAGGTGAGCAGGAAAACTGTCACGGGACCAGTGATCGGCCTTAATCTTGCGAATGACACTCTAGATTTTGGCAGAATACTTTGTATATCGCCACCTGATTTCTGCCTAGAGAAGTAACAACGTAGATGGAAATTTTCGTGAGTATTTTAAATTAAAAAAGCTGTCTGAAACAGACAGCTTAAAACTGTATCGCTGTGGCCTCGCATTCGAGAAGACGTGGGTCCCATGGTTTCCCAAAGACACTCTAGGTAAATTCTGGGACGGTTTCTTCAAATAACCATAGCTGAATTTCTTCCCATCCCCACCTCAACGAGGCGTAAACCACGGAAGAAACTTAAAAAGTCTCTCGTGGAAAGTTTTTTCAATTTACGTATTCAGAAGAGAAAAATTCATTGTGTATGTTAAAACATGCAAACTTAATGTTAGATCTGGTTTACGCCAAGCACTCAAATATAACACTATGAACCAGTTTTTTCAAATCACAGTTTCAGTTTAACATAAATGAAACTGAATATAAACCAACATTCTAAGGATCGGAATTAACTTTACTGGAATGCTTTGGGACCATCATTTTATGTACCACATTCAGGAGTTGGAGGAGGAACAAAGGCAAGAAACTAGATTTGTTTGTGGGAATTACCGCGGAACGCAATCAATAACCAATATGATAAAATAGCTGAGTTGGAAGTCAGGACTAATATATGTTTTCAAGACATATGCTTTAGGGGGGGTTAAGCTAATTAACTATTTAATTATTTTGTCTCAAAGATTTGGAGTTATGGATGATACAGGTCTTATAAAAGCGATGACGCATGGATGGATATGGATATGGGTAGAAGAATTAGGAGGTTTACATGGAAGGGGAGAAATGATTACCTTAAGCCCGCCATTTTTTCTCAGCCTAAAGGGAGTCGCAAAAATTTCTTTTGTGGGTAAGGGAGTCGGGAAATTATGAGTAATTGACCAAAAACACTGAAGGAGTTTAAGGCTGGAATTCGTAAAGGGTAAAAGTAGTTACGAGGGTAGGTCGAGGCGTGGGGACGTGAGTGCTTCATCGCACTTGATATTTGATGGAGCATCCTTTACATACTTCCCCGCCCTTTCTTATCTGAGTAAGGATGGTTTTATTCTTAAAGAGACTTAACGTGTTCCTCATTGCTTTAAGGATTTACCCTTCTATATATAGCAAATATTATCACTCAAACGCAGAGTCTGTTTTGTGGATAACGTGTTGTCTTGACACTGACTCTGCCCGGTCGATGTCTCATTACTTATCGACCAGTGCCATACGTGCAGAACAACATTATGGCTGCGTCAGTATCGATTGGCACCGCAGCCTATAATTTGAGACAACTGGATTAACGATAGTTGGCGTGGTGTCACACCTTCATCATGAATTAAACAGAGCCGTTAAAATAGCAATATTCAAATTTAGATATTTTGTTATAAACAGAAAGCGGCTGTGGTATCGAAAATTTATACTCGGCTCTGGAAGAGGTGGTGAATGATTTAGCAAATCACACCTATTACGAGGAAAACTGTAGAGAGAAAAAGTTTGAAAGCTGGCATTACGAAAAATAAATTTTTAATAAACACAGTACTTTCGAACAATTTAAGGACAGCGTAAAATTTGTAGCTTATTACAGCAAAGTGATTTCGGTGAAACATGATAATGGCTGCCCCAATATAATCTCCTGTATATCAATCTATAATGTTGCTCAAATACGAAATGTAAGTTAAGCAGGATGAAGGAGAAAGTACACACGCAAAAAATATAGAAAATATATTGCCAGCAACTCAGATGTTTCCGAAAAAATGGTTATGGAAAGAAGTAAGAACGGGCTACTCTTATGTGCCTCGCAACCAGTGTTAAAATGGTGTTTAGTCTGGTCCAATCTTAGTAAATTGCGTGTCACATGTTCACAGAGATTTACTTCCCTCTTCTTGCATGAGCAGAATCCTACAGGTTGGAAACGGAGTGTCGCCATCTCTTTGTGAAACGTATAACCTGTGTTCTGTATAATAAGTGATTTTTGTTTTGTTTGAGTAATGTGTAGTTTATGGGGCGGACATAGCATTCAACTAGGTGATTACAGGAAAACAGGCCTGTACGCTGAGGACTGGATTTGAAACTGGGACTTTTGTACTTTCCCAGTTCAGTGTGGTGGCGTTTTAACGCGTATGGCCACACAATTATTAACAAGTAGTTGACGTGATGGCTTGACTATCGATGTTTCAGCTGTAGACCAACATCAGTTTCATCGTTCCACTGTCTTTCCAGGCAGGAGGGTTCAATAATATTCCTGTCCAAACAGACTGTTCTGATGTATGTACTTCAAATATAATCTTCACGGGATTTCCGTCAGATGGTATTGAAGAAAGACTAGCTTTCGGCGGCGAGCTCTACCGTCATGTTCAGGTCTGCTCTGGTTGTCATAGCGGTTACACTGGACCTAAGATTGCGATAGAGCTCGCTGCCGAAAGCTAGTCTTTCTTCTGTACCATCAGGCGAAGATCTCTAAGATACACCGAGGATACATATATGTATCTCTTTTGGATTAATTTTTATTTTATTTTTGCTTACATTGACATAGAGGACATTAGGGAGGATGGAGAGGACTGGAAAGGGGGGGGAAGGGAAGAATTCTGCCATGGAATTTTGAAGGAACCATCCCGGTATTGGCTTGCAATGATTTCGGGAAACCATGGATGATTGGATGGGGATTTGAACTCGCGTCCCCCGTAATGCCAGGCCAGAGCGTTAATCGCTCATTCACAAGGCGAATTATGTCCTATAGTACGTGAAGCCAGATGGTGTAGAAGATATTTACCTAATTCATTTTTTTTTATCTGCTTAACGTCTCTCTAACAGCGAGGTCTTTTAGAGACGGAAAAGGATGGGGGGGGCAAGGAATGGGAAGGGATTCAGCCATGGCCTTTCGAAGGAAGCATCCCGGCATTTGCCTGGAGTGATTTGGGGAAACAATGTAAAACCCAAATCTGGATTCGGGATTCGAACCGAATGCGAGGCGAGAGCGCAAACCACTCACCCACGACGCTCGGTGGGAACGAAGTAACACTTATTAATTTCTGCTGGATACGGAACTACAACTGAAATCCTCAGAAACATAAAGGTCCCTATCCAAACAAGATTCACTGCTTAGAAACAGCAAACTTTTTAACTAAAAAATTAATCACCTCCAATGATAGAATGTTCCTGATTATTATTGGAGTATTGTATTTAAACATTGATTAGGAGTTTGGCGTACCTATTCTAACAGATGTTGATTGTGTAATTTTGTTCTATTATGATAATTCATTAATCTGAAGAAAATTCACGATAAGAATTGGAAAACTAAATTTTTTGTGTTGCCTTAATCTAATAGCAACATCGCACGTATGCATTTTACGTGAAATCGACAACTGGCTTAGAAACCAAGACGCACCATAGCAGAAACAAGATTCTTTTTTTGAAGTATGGAAATTTCTTGGTACAGAAACCGGTTAAGTACAAGACAATTGAAGCAATAAAACCATGTTTTACGTAATTCATGTGTTGTTTGTAACATTGGCTATTCTACAAATAACAATCAGGCTAATCAATATACGTGTACGACAAACTGATTGTAAAACTTATGAACGAAATACCTACCAAACTAAGTTTATAGCGACCTCAAAAGCAACTATAAAAATTTTCATCGCACACAGTTTTTAGTTACACGAAAAACTAAATCAATGACTACGTCGACGTCTGGAAAACTAGTCTTGTAACGTCAACTGTACTGCTTAGTTCATTAACAAGCCAAGGGTATTTTTGATTTTTAATTATGCAACAGCTTTGCGTGTTGAACTATTTTCGTTTCCTACTTGCGTGCCAGTTTTTTGAGTGTATTTTGGTTTTAATATAACGTATATCAATGGGTCTAGCCATTTTCCTCTCTGAAATATGTTCAACAATGTATTTAAATGCGAATCTTTCATTGAGGACCGGAGAAATTTCCATCAAGTTTACAACGGCTAAATATTCACCGGAGCAAAGAAATACCACATTCTTCACCGAAGAAAAAAGTGCGAGCAATTAATACTCACTTACGCACTTGAGACTGATCATAATTTGATTCATTCGATTATTTCCTGTAAATCAAAATATAAAAATTGAGCGAGGTACTACCAGCATATTTAAGCGAAACTTCTTAGAGCACTAGCAATTTTTTAAATTATTTTTATAATGGTATTAGAAGGAATTAGAACTTTTTAAAACTCTGTGTGGAGCACAGCACTTTATGGTAGCGAAACATGAACTTTAGGTATACCAGAAAGAAAGAAAATTGAAGCATTTGAAATGTGGTGCTACAGAAGAATGTTGAAAATTAAATGGTCAGACAAAGTAAGAAATGAACGAGTTTGGGAAATGGTGGATGAGGAACGAAATTTGTGGAAGAAGCTTACAGAAAGAAGACAGGCTGGTAGTTCATATTTTGCGACATGCTGGATTGGTTAATTTGTTAGTGGAGGGAATAGTCAATAGTCGAAGGTGAGAACTGTAGAGTAAGACAGAGATTAGACTATATGAAGCAGATAATTGAGGACGTGGGTTGTAAGGGGTATGTTGAGATGAAGAGGTTAGCACAGGATAGGAAGGGATGGAGGATTGCAACAAACCAGTCGAAAGACTGATGACAGCAAGAAAAAAAAGGTATATATATAATTTATCGCTTTACGAGTTAAAAAAGTTTATCACAGTCATAAAAAGAATGAGGTTAACCTTTCACAAACATCTGAAGACGTTGAATCCAGGAAGATTGGCTCATAAAATACTGTTTCTTCAGGAAAAATGGAAAACTCGCAGTAAAGTCGGTCAAATCAAGTAACGTTATCTTCAAGATGCATCAGGATGGTGCAGATAGTATGATGGACCACCTACTCACAATGTGAACATCGTACATTTAGTCGAAGGCTAGAACACCGTTACGTGTCGCCTTTTAGACAGAACCTGAAGCTAGTCAAATTAATATGATTCCCTCTTTTTTGATATTGCACTGTATTTGTTTCAAGTATAGCTGGCACATACGTTTACTAGACATGTATGTATGTGACAAACGCCTATTCAAAAGTTAAGGGTAGGCCTATATCAATATTGTAGAGTTTCAGTTGACTTCCCACACAAATAAATATTACGGATGATAGAAGCAGAACAATCTTGTTTAGGAACAAGACAGATTTTAGAAGAAAATTTGAAAAATCTTCCAGCTAACTTCACAGCTGCATATCACTTTCTTCCATTTCTGAGGCTTACAGTAGTAAATTATTTATGTTTGCTTGTGGCTTCACGCCTCTTCTATGTCGAGGTCATTAGAGGCACTAGGGGCTTGGAGACGAGGAACGGCAGGATTTCGGCCATGGCCTTTAGAAGGAACCAACTCAGCACTCACCGAGAAAACAGATCTGGTTTGCTGGACAGGGATTCGAAGCCACATGCTCTCGAATGCAAGGCCCGAGCGTCACCGTTCACCCAACGGTACTGTACTCCAATTGTCACACAAGGTTACGCTGAACGGTTCATTTGGTTCTGAAGTCATTGCGATACTCGTAGCAATACTGCCAACCTAACAGAACTGGGGAAACTACACAAAACATTAAGTCAGACAATAACCGTTCTATATACGTAAATATCCCCTGCTCGACGATCTGACCAAATTTAGATATTAACCAATATTGTTGCTTGGAATCGATAGTTAGAGTGAGAATTTAAATTTTTCATGGCTACTGAAAATTGACTTTAAAATGGAGAGATAATGGACGACCTAGACGTATCTATTTGGACCCAGCACGTGCGACCTAGTCTTCGAATACTACTTTATTATCAATCGAGATTAGCTACACGAGGGGTTCAAATGCGATAAGATGTTGACAAGGTAGAGACACTTCAGCGAATTATCGCTTTCAAACAATGCCTGATAAAAATGACGAGCTTTGGTACTTCAAGTCCACAGATAAGCCATAGCAGTGGTAGCTAAATATTTCAAATTTTTTAGTCGAGTATTGGAAAAGAAAAAAATGAGTTTCAAGAGTTTAATAGATACTCACGTTACTAAACGTATTAATAACCTTAGAAACGGCAGTTTATTCGACCGTGCTAAAGTGTTACTGTACTGGAAACGGGGTTGAGACTGACGCATGTCACCCACTATTCGTCTAGGAAATCCCAGATCTGTACTGTGCCTTCGTTTCTAGCAAGATGATACACATCATACCACCCTATAGAACAGCCAGTCATTCATGTATCCAGCAACTATGATTCTTGCGACTTATCTTTGATGCTAGCAGCTTAGGATCATAAATATATCAATCAGTTCTATCGGAAAGGTGAAGCGATTATTTGATACTTAAATCCACCGGTAGCTGACAGTTCGTTATCTCACCCATTAATTCCTAGTGATTAAGAAGCGAGAAAGCACTAACGAAAATCTTTGATAAGCTTTCTTCATGTCTTGTGATAAACACAGCTTTAAGTGCTATAACGTGTTGACATTCTGATAATGTTAAGCCCTTACAGTAAAGATTTCGTGAAATTTTTCATACAATATCGTTAGCAAATCTCTTAAGATTGACAAAGGCGCCATTGAAAACACCAATTTCCCTGCCTGGGATGAAACTTTCTTCTATTTGCTCATGGCTAATTAATGTGTAGTCACAACTTAAAGGCATTCTTGGACTTTAATTAAGCGATTAACACGTTTCGACTTAACCAACATCCAAATATAATGAGTATACCAACACGTTTGTGAGTGGATGCGTGATTTCTGAAATGGAAGGTCGCGCTGCGTTCTTAAGATGAAAAGCTTTATGAATGACCTTCCAGACAACTCAGTTTTCTCTCTTAGGGCTTTACAGCTCGTCGACGTCAAGAAATGGGAAAGAATTCGGCCATGGCATTTTGAAGAAACCATCTGGGCATTCGCCTGAAGTAATTTCGGGAAAACATGGAAAACCGAATTTGGATGGCTGGTCGGTAATTAGAACCCTGTAAGCCGGCAACTAATACCAGGCTCACCCACCAGGCTCGTCCTGGAGACATACTTTAAGGAGGGTTAAGCGGCCGAAGGGCGTCCGCCGGCCAGGGTGCAAAAACTAAACTAAAACCAACCGCAACTTTTTAAAATTTGTATCCATGATTTTGAACATTTTTACATTACAATATTCTGACTTTATAAATAAAAAAGTATAAAGTAAAAAATTGTCCTTTGAGGAGGGAAGGGGCTGAGAACGCTTACCCAATGCCCGAGAATCCTAGTGCCAGCCTTAGTTGTGTATTTATCGTGCATATGCTCTCACTAATAAAAGTAGCAGTAAATTAACACCACTTGTTAGAGCACGTGGATTAAGAGGCAACTATCTCACATATCACATAAAAAAATTAACTGAACACAACTTTAGACCTTATAATTTTCTAAATTATGGTTTTAATGGAACTGATTCAATCAACAATAACGATATTAACCTCTGGTTGAGACTGTTAAGCGAAACCTCACGGTCAATTCTCTCTAGGGGTATGCCCTCAATCCTAACCATTCCCTCCAGCATTCACCTCTACCCTCATCTCCTGTCAGAGAAACCTCAAGGACACATCTGCCTAGGGGGAGCGAAGTGGGGGTATACTCTATCTCAACCATTCCCTCCCACATTCGCCTCTACCCTCATCTCCTGTCAGAGAAACCTCAAAGTCACATCCGCCTAGAGGGAGCGAAGTGGGGGTATACTCTATCTCAACCATTCCCTCCCACATTCGCCTCTACCCTCATCTCCTGTCAGAGAAACCTCAAGGTCACATCTGCCTAGAGGGAGCGAAGTGGGGGTATACTCTATCTCAACCATTCCCTCCCACATTCGCCTCTACCCTCATCTCCTGTCAGAGAAACCTCAAGGTCACATCTGCCTAGAGGGAGCGAAGTGGGGGTATACTCTATCTCAACCATTCCCTCCCACATTCGCCTCTACCCTCATCTCCTGTCAGAGAAACCTCAAGGTCACATCCGCCTAGAGGGAGCGAAGTGGGGGTATACTCTATCTCAACCATTCCCTCCCACATTCGCCTCTACCCTCATCTCCTGTCAGAGAAACCTCAAGGTCACATCCGCCTAGAGGGAGCGAAGTGGGGGTATACTCTATCTCAACCATTCCCTCCCACATTCGCCTCTACCCTCATCTCCTGTCAGAGAAACCTCAAGGTCACATCCGCCTAGAGGGAGCGAATGTGGGGGTATACTCTATCTCAACCATTCCCTCCCACATTCGCCTCTACCCTCATCTCCTGTCAGAGAAACCTCAAAGTCACATCCGCCTAGAGGGAGCGAAGTGGGGGTATGCTGTATCTCAACCATTTCTTAACTCCACCCTGATATCCCGTCAGCGATTTTTTTGTTTTTGTTTTCTTTGCTGTAAATTGTCTCATAAAATAACGAACCCAACGTTTTTTTTTTTTACTTATGGTTTTACGACTTGTCGACTTGGCGGTCATTAGAGGCGGGATAGGACTGGGGACAAGGAACGGGAAGGAATTCGAATTCGGCCATGGCATTTTGAAGGAAGCATCCCGGCATTCACCTGGAGTGATTTGGGGAAACCATGGATGCCCGGACGGGGATTGGAACCGGCGTCCTCCTGAATGCGAGGTCAGCCAACGTAATAAATTATGGGCCTAGATTTTTATTTTTTTGCAAAATTTCAGTTGGTTTTGACTACCATTCAATCTGAAGCAAGTGTTTTTGATAGTGCTGGCATGCCTGTAGGGAGTAGTAGTTACCTGGACGACTGTTGCGACGGCAAGTCCGAAGGTGAGGGCGATCTGGACGGTTGTGGGCTGGTACCCCGTAGTCCAGCCCGTTGTGGTGGAGCCGCATCCCAGCAGAACCAACAGCAGAGTTCCCCCGAACTCTGCCAGCAGTTGCCTCCAGATAGTGCGGTTGTCGGTCACCTCGTGCAGACCCAGAACGGCCTTCGCGCCTGCAACACAGTACACTGTATCGAGCGGGTTCTAATCCCATTCCAGCCATCCAGATTTCCGATTTTCATGCTTAGCTCTGTTGATTCTAAATATTATATCTTTGCTGCTTCTGACATCTTCTGTGACGATACAGGTATCTGAATTCTTGAACTTGTCGAATTGTTAGTCTAATTTTAATTACGTTTTTGAACATCCTTGCCGCAAAATTAATACTTTAGTCTTATTCTCATTTATTTACAGATTACAATACTCAGTAAGGACCACTGGCTTTTTAGACAAGTAATATGCACGTATTTATCAAGGTAGTGGGTGAGAAACCTCACTTAACAGTTCTTACTAGACACTTGTGCACGATATCAACTATTCAAAGAGTTTCTCAGTTTGAACCCGCTAAGAAGTTGGCTATAGTTACTATTTCTTGCACGACAGGGAAATAGTTTAAGCGTCTTAGGAACCTTCAGTATTGACCAAGTTGATCACTGTGGTGGTAGTAATCGCCTCTGTACTGAATGATAGCTGCCATGGTTTAACAACACATCTAGGCATACGTCACAACGCAGCTCGAAAATTTCTAGGAAATTTCATTTATTTATTTTTATATTTTTACTTATGGCTTTACGCCTCGTCAACATCGAGATCATCAGAGGCGGGACTGAGGCAAGAAATGGGCTTCTTAAGGAAGCATCCCGGCATTCACCTGTAGTGATTTGGGTAAACCATGGAAAACCAAAATCTGGACGCCCGGAAGGGAATTCGAACCGCCGTCCTCCCGAATGCGTTCTAGGAAACAAACGCGACACAGAATCCATTGCAACAACAATTACTTGCTGCTGCAGATTTTCCAGAAGACTGTAGAGTTGGGACATATTCCTTAGAAGTCTGTAGTCATCCCTGCCATGCACAATTGTTTCCTCGAACTGTCTGTAACAATGTGGCTGATTAATACCATGACGCTGCTTCGGTTCGGTCTCCAAGGCGAGAAATGTGGTTAATTCGAATTATATGCATGAAAGGGGCGAGTCACGTTTGGTAAAAGTTTACCGATGATTCGATTGCAGACTGGACCTATCTTCTCGTGTTTTAGATCCCACAACTAGTCAAAGACGCCCCAAGATTATTTGTTTTGATGCTCGTAGGTGTAACAAGAATGCCCAAACATAAAACAGTTTGACAGAAATTCTTCTTGGGTGTTCTGTTGGATCAGTTCGTCCATGTGCGACGTTTAGAGAACTGCTTCCGTTGTCTTCATCAGGCAAAAAGATCGAAGTTGACACTGCGAGAGGAAGTCACCGACTGTACGCCGTGGGGTATTTACACGAGTCGAAATCGAAATGCTGTCGCAGTGTCAACTTCGACCTTTTCGTCTCATGAAGACAACGGAAGCTATTGTCGAAACGTCGTACATGGAAGAACTGATCCAACAGAACACCAGAGAAGAATTTGTCATCTGTACGCCGGCAAAGACTCAATCCTCAATTCAGAAAACAGTTTCGTAGGAGGGTTACTGTTGAATATCAAAGAAATTAAGGTTATTCTGATTGAAAAAGTTTGAACTTTCCAGATGACAGGTTACGCGGAATTTTTGTGCAATACTGAAGCCGAATAACAAGTAAAATTGGTAGGAGACTGTATTACCAGGAATTCAATAAGCGGGATTGAAAATTTATTATGAAGGTTACCAGGTATGTTTTATCAAAGTACCGAATGAGGGCAATATCGAGAAAACCATTTCTTCCGAATCTTCGTGTCGCTAAGGATTTAGGAAGAATACGCGAGTGTTCGAACCTCAAGGATATTAGGACATTAGAGGCGGGTGAGCATAGGGGAAAAGAACAGGGAGGAATTTACACATGTCCTTTCGAAGTATATCCCATCATTCGCCTGGAGTGATTTCTAGATGGCCGGGTGGGGATTTGAACCCACGTGCTCCAGAGCATTACAAGCACGGTCCCTTAATGAGGTTCGTTATCTAAGAATAACACACCGAGCGTGGTGGCTTCGCATTCGGGTGGACGCTGGTTCGAAATTCCCCTTCAAAAGGCCATGGCAGAATTCCTTCGAGTTCAATGCCTAGTCTTTTCCCGCCTCTAATGACCTCGATGTAGACAATGCCTACAGGCAGAAGGAAATAGCGAAACACTAAGTATCCTTAACGACTTTCAGGGCAAACTTAAAAAAGTGAAGCTACAGGTTTTGAACGTCTTTACTACGGCATCGGGTTAAGAACCCTAGTTAAGAAGGGAGGTTATGAACAGTCTTAAAATAACGACTAACGCTTTAACAGCAGTTGCTTCGTTACTTCGGATTACGATCTGTCAATCTCCTGAGCAGGTGTAATCACATCGAAGCTTTAAATTGTTTTAAAAGGAATAAACAACGTATCAAGTAAAACGTCATTTTTGTCATAAAACTGCCAGTAAAATATTCACACAGCATACTTGCACCAAACGACACTTGACGCGTAACACCTGCCCTGTCTCAAACAACAGACACAGCTTAGTTTTCCAGGGTTGTGACTAGCTGTTGTTTTGTCCTTATCGCGTCGTCTGAGACATAACCTGCACGTCCTGCTCACTGGTCTAAGTATAGAAGAAGAAGAAAAAACACCTTCCTCGCTATCTGCAGATAAATTTGCAGTCAACATTTATTTGTATTAAATAACAGTTACTTTAATAGTGACACCAATGAAAAATTATAAACTTCGCCCTTTTCAATGTGTTAATTAGCTATCGGCTCTAGTAACCCGCTTCAGAAATCTTATATACCTGTTTTTTGCTTCGTCGCCTGTGAAATTGGAATTTTGTAACGTTGCACGTGTTATGAATATGCTGTAATCATGCTACATACGCAGGTCTCCAATTTTTTTTTCATTAATTCTGTGAACGTAATTGTAGATTTGGAAATAGTTGCGGAATCTTCGCTGAAACTGCGCGGAAATGGTAGGTTATAAAGACCCGTCATTTGTTTTTATAATACGAGTCGCACGTTTACTTTTTACAAATATTTTATAGTTCAAAGGAGGCTATTAAAGCTTACAGCCTGATAATCGCGGAGGTAATGTTCCACGTTTCATTCCAAAACCTCGTCACAGTATTGGAGGTAGCGTGGTTAGCATCTTTTTCCATTTTATTGACTTTGTTCTAAGCATCGATATTTCAGGCAAAGGCTTCGTGTTCATCGGAATTTCAGTAGCTACTTATTTTTAACTGCTAGTTATTAGTGGCGAAGCTCTAGTCTATAAACTGAATGAAAATTACGCAGACCACAGATCTGGTTGTGAAATGCAGCGAAAATTTAGTGAAAATGTCGAACACTGATTTTGGAGGCTAAACAGTGAATCCATGAGTTACATACCACGAGTTCATATCCCGGCAGCTGTCTTTCCCAGAGTTTTCGTCAGTAAACGCTTGGGGTGGCAACAAAAAATTGGAACTTTCGAAATATGTATGAATGAATGATTTGAGCAGGAAAACTGCAACATTCAAACTTCAGTATCTACTAAATTTCTCAGCTGACGACGAGAAAGAACGTTAGGAAAAGAAGTCATATCACGCCGAAGGGAACAGCAGGCTGTTACATTGCGTATGTACTGGACGAATCTCAAGTTCTGGTTGTTCAGTCAAAAGCGATTAGTATCTACGAAGAGTTAAGTCGTGTTATGAAAGCACTTTAAGCGTTATTGTATTTTAGTTTTTATCATCAGATGATAAAGGACTTAATGCGTGTTCTTAACGAGATAAATACTATTCAGCATAATTAATAGGGGTCTTTACCCGAAATGTTCAGTGCTCACTGGTTTAATGTTTATCTCGTTGTGGCGTTTAGCATATTAGTGGTCGTATCTGTTACGTTAGGTTCAACCATAGCAAGACTTCAAATTTCTCCATCCAACTTGCCTTTAATTTCTGTTCCCCAGTTTTATCTTAAGCCACCGTACATGAAATCTTAAGACACTCCCCCTCCACAAAAAACACATCAATTTTTTTAAACGTAAGGTAAGGAAAACTTCAGCTCCTACGTGTTTGCCAGATTCGTAACCAAGAGGTGGAAATAGTTTGCTTTCTTACATGCTGCATATCATCTCAAGCGTTATCAGTTACTAAACATTCACCATTCTACCAGAAGCTGATAAGATGCTTCTGCTCTACTAGATAGCATCAACATTATATTCTCAGCCGGTAACCAAATAAAGTCTAACGAAAAAAAAATATATATATATCCTAGGGATTCTCACTTCAGTTTTATTTTTTTGAAACGAATGGAATAAAAATGTATGGATCTTTGAACAGCCTGTAACAAGCATTTGAAAATACAAGACTCATTGTATGAAGTGATATAGGAAATTGGAAAACTTACATAATTTCCCTCCCTCGGTCCCCGGTGTTTGAGCATATAATACATTTTACAAGAACGCAGCACCATTTTGAAGAAAATTTTGGCAAAATGTTTCAATATTAAGGTGCACAAGCCAATTAGAAAACATTTAAATACCTTTAAATATTTTATATGAAACTTGTTTAACTTTCTGCGATCACATCACGAAATAAACAGATTATGGTAATAAGGACCAAATACCCAGCAGGAATTTAAAGTTAGTACCTGTCCAATACACAATAAACACAAGAAATGTTAGAGATATAGTTTTCCGAAGGAGAAATTTAAAACTTAAATATTTGTAGTCTACAATGACGAAGGCATATTTACAACTCAACACAGAAAACATCAAAGATAGAGAACTAAAAATATTTCAAATAAATATGAAAATCTATTTAAGCCGTCTCTTTTGCCGCGTAGCCGGGTTCAGCGACTCACCTGTAGCTTTGCCCATTGCTGCAGCGCAACAAATAAACCAGTAGGCGCGGTGCAGACAACTTATATACGGGCTCCCCCACCACACCGCGCCGGCACCATTCACAAACACACCGCAACAGCAGCCACAACTTCATTTTCCTAACAATTTCAAAAGGAATCAATTTTTTTTTTTTTCATCGTCACCCACCGACTGGTTTAATTCAATTTTTCATCTATTCCCATCTTGAACTAACCACCTAACATACCCTGCACAGCCTACGTCATTAGTTGTCTGCTTCTATTATTCTATTCTTTGTCTTTATCTATAGTTCTCTCTTCTCAACCATTCCCTCAAATAAAAACACTAACCAGTCTCACATGTCTTAAAATGTATCTTCCCTCTGCAAGGCTAACATTTCTCCTCGCCCATCATTTCCAAAACACGTTCATTCCGCAGTTTTTATCATCATTCTAATGCACCATATTTCAAATGCTTCAATTTTCCTTATTCCTCGTATTCGTAAGGTCCATATTTCACCATCATAAACTGCCATATTTCATAAATACATTTCTGACTCAAGATTTTTTTTTTTTTTTTTAGCTCATGTCTTTTCATCTCATCTACATCATCAGAGGCAGAAAAGAAATGGGGGCGAACTACGGGGAGGAATTCTGCCACCTCGGCATTCACCTACTGATTGCGGGAAGACCGAGAAAACAGAAATCTGGATGCCCGAACGGGGATTCGACCTGCGTCCTTCCAGAGCTTTACCGCTCACAACTCAAGATAGGAAATACGTAACGATTTAGAAATTCAATCATCTTTCTGACACGATTATCAAATTCTCAGTTATTTCATTCAAAAACACCGATAGGATGAAAATGATTTATAGTGGTATAAAATTGAGAAGAACTTCAATGCACGGTGACTTGAGAAAGAGGTTCATTACTACTTTCTGAAACGGCCTTCCAGTATGGAGGATAGGCTGCTTATCCAAGATTGATTTATAATTAAGTAATAATCCACTACTTTTTGGGTGATAATAGTTTTGCCTCTATGAGAAGTGTGTAAACACTCATACCACATTATTTATTAACACGGTTAATAATACTTTACATTTATACAAAATTTCTAATAATGTGATACTAACGAGTACAATCATCAGTTGCTTTCCTTGGCTGCCAGCTAAATTTCATAAATAAAATGAATCCTGGGATTTTGATTGTGCGACGCATTAAATCGCGGAAATACTTTTTCAACTAGACGATATGACGTTTGAATGTGCGCTGGCAATGATGAGGCGCAAATAAGAGCAGAGAGCGCACTAGAGGGAAGACCGCAGTTTTTTATTCGCGACAGAAGCTTTTGTGTCTGGAACTTGCTGGCGCATTATCTCAGTATCAAGGTCACCTGCATTCTCAAGGCGTCAACGACCAAACATCCCAAAATGTAGCCTCAACTTGTTTTAACAATTTCTTAACTACATCTTGAACATCGGTTTTAGTCCAGTTCCAGATTTCGTAAATTAGAAAATAAAATCTTGTTTATGTAGCTCGGGAAAGACAGCAAACATCAGAGCTATAAACACGAAGCTGATTCGTTAAGACTTTTTACTATTCTAGCGTTGTAAGGAAACGAAGTTAGAGACGATTTCCATGCCAACTTTTCAGTTATATGAAAACAAACGCACAATAACGGTTTCGGGCCAATAATTAACATTCAGTTAAGGTCTAAGCCACTGGTTATGTGAAGTTAACCACTATTTTTAAAGGAAACTATTGAACGATTAGCTATAGATGAATCTGGTTAAACAAGTGTTTCAAAACCTAAGTTAGTTCCCATCCACGCTACACCAGCATTTCTACGTTAGGTCTACATCATCGCGCACAATACAGCCTTCTGATTCTAAAGATGTGCAGTGTAGAGTGCACTACCATAAGACGTCTTTTAATGTTCGCAATAAACGTTCTAAGGAAAGAATTACCTTTTGCGTCATTAAGTTTCCTTTAATATTCGAGCTATACCTTTCTCAACCCGAGGACCCGTGAAATGTCAAAACTAACTCTACGGGTCACAAACATTTGGACCTAATTTTTTTTAACCTGTATGTATATTATTAACCGACCATACCAACTGTTATTAGCACGTACACCTACAATCAGGCCCTCATAAAATGGCCATCAACTTAAACTACAAAGGAACGCCGCTCTAATGCGGAGTGAATAAGACAATTCAGTCACATCCTCATATCATTCAAATACCAGATTTTAAAAGCCATCAATATTTTGATGATTAGCAAAAAAGTTTGGATTATAGTTTATACTCGTTTATAGCTTTATGCAGTACCAGTACGAGATACATTTTATGTAAACAACTTTATTTTTTGTTATATCTTTAGTTGGATTTTTTTAAAAATGTGTTTGCAGATAAGGGAGCGTCCATAAACCACGTAGCTCCAATTTGGTCAGCCTCCTGCGAACCCCTCCCCCCCGTGTAGCCCTAGGTTGCTTTTGCCTCTACCCCTCCCCCTCCCCCACCCCATACCCCACGTAGCTTTTTTTCCCCTTTTGATTCCAAAAGACATATTGTACAGTTTTCTCTTGTCAGACTACTGCAATTTACATACGGAGTTAATTAAATGAGGGAAATAAATATTCACATGCTGTTGAATGTTCTGTACCTCATTTTAACTGTGAAAAATGATATGAATGGGAAGCTAGAGACCGGGCTGGGAACTCACCCCCACCCCATCCCCACGTAGTGCCTTCCAGTCAACCCCGTAAATTTCATTATTACACCAGGTAGTTATAAGAATATTAATAAGTTATGCGTAAATACATCTGTAACTGCTTCTCAACAATGGTGCCGTCAGTGGCGGCCTAAATGGTTATTGAAATTTACTTGGAATGGTACGACCTTGAAGTTGAGATGACAAAGCAGTTTGCGCGATCATCTGTCTTGACAGCCAACACAATGTGAATCTGCCGTGCAATTAGGTGGGAGGGGGAACAGCTAATGGTCAATATCGTATTTCATATTCAACTGTACTTCAGTGCGAAGTGACGTCGTAGGTAGTTATTTTCGATCAAACTTAGACTAAAAAAAAAAACCAATTAGGCATTAGCAGCAAGGATACTGGCAAAAAATGTGTATAAATTTCATTTTTTCTATCAGTAAATCTCGGATGATGGCTCCAGCTCAATCTTTCAGCTAGAACTACATTTGCTATATATGTTCAAATCAATCTTTTTTTTTTTTTTTTTTTTTTGCCAGTTTCTCGACTTATTTGACGCAATCTTCCACATCTTCCTATCTTAACTGATCTCTTCATCTTAAAGTATCGATTACAACCTTCATCCTCGATAATCTGCTTCATATATTATAACCCGTTTTCCTCTTCAATTCCTTTCCTCGGCTAAAAGTATTTACTCAAAGGCATTTGTTCTGTTGTCAATGTCAGAACAATATTCAATCAAGATGAAATGTTCTCGGGAAACTAGCCGAGTAAGAACGTTTGCAACGACGACGTTTCTGCTGGCAAAACGACAATGGTGGCAGAGAATATGACCACCGAAAAGTCGTGCTATACAAACGTTCCCGATAACATTTCATCTATAAACAACGCCGAGAAAGCCTCCACTCTTATATAATATTCAATCTGCTCTCAGTTAAACGTTAGATAGCACGTACTTCGATTTCTAAAACTTTGTCCATTGTAGTACATCTCATCTATTTACCCAAAAACTAGCATTTGCTATTAGCTTCGCGCGCGTGGACCAAGGTGTACGCATATAGTACAGTAGATGTTTGGATTTTCGATCAGTAATATTAGCAGACGTTGTGGATATGCTGAAATGCAGCCTGGACCAGAATTATTTCCTAAATATCCACTCAAGTCTCGAATTTGGCACACGTAAAGAAAAAGAAGCAATTTTCGGAATTAGTGCCCGCCATTTGTCCGTGAACAGTAAATATTTTTCTAACCTCAAATGTATAATTTTGAGGCAAACATTTTCGATGATATTAGCCGGACTTAGATGTTTTGTTTGTAAATTGCTGTAAGAATTTGAAACTAACAATATTTTTACGTATACACAATACAAAGAGAAAAGTCAGCGACAATATTTACAGCATCCAAGGACCAAAATCGAAAGTGCGCTGCCACGAAACACCAAAGTCTAATCTGATAAATTTTTATAAAACTGTTATGCCACCAATCCCTAACAACAGCACTGGACAATCTTTCATAATTTTTTCCCCAAATTTTACTGGAGTGTGAATTTTTCATTTAGTATGCGATCTCTGAAATCTAGTAAGAATATTATAACTGATGATGTATGTAACCACTGAACTGAGTTGAGAATCTCTGAAGTAGTATGTAACCTCTAAATTGTGTTAAGAATCTCTGATGTAGTATGTAACCTCTAAATTGTGTTAAGAATCTTTGTTGTAGTATGTAACCATGGGGGAAGGACTGTATGGAGACGACGCAAGGGACCTTTAATTCAATTTAATTTAATTGCAATGGAGTACACGCTCCGGTGGCAATTTCCCTACACACTCATCTTTCCCCTATCCTGCACCCACCTACATTTGCCCTCTACAAATTTTAACTTTAAATTCTTTTAACGTTTTCGGTAGTTATTCATCATTTTCCTTGGTAACTCATTCCAATCCCTGACACCCTTACCTAAAAAAGAGAACGCATTGGAATGAAACCGGATAGAGAGAAGTGGGGTTTGGAGGCCGCCATATTGCTTGGCCGTAGAAACACGGGGAAAGGGCACAAAAACCTCAAGGGAATCATAAGACAACCGTGGCACCGTAATTTGATGATGAATTATTATGTAACTCGACGAGACAGATAAAAAATGAAAAATAATTTTTTTTATATCGTGCTTAGTTCTCGAGATATAATGTCTCAAGAGAGAGGAGTTTCGGGTTGAAATTCAGAAGAAAAATTTCCTTGAGGTCAAATTTGACAAGATAACTCGAAAGTGAAAACTATATATATTTTAGATATCTCGCTTAGTTCTCGAGTTATGCTGTCTCCAAATTGGGGTGGTTAGGTTAAGTTAAGTCAATGTTTAGAATTTTTTTTTTTTTTTTTTAAATTAACACTTCAAAAGACCTCATAGCTTCCGAGCTTACTCAGAAGATATTGTACTGTTAGCGGCCTATGTAACTTTGCTAGCAATATCAGTTGATTTATCTTCTTACCATAGATCAAAAGTTATAAGCTTAGATGGGAGTAGTTTACATCGCGATACACATTTTGTCACTAACATAGTGCTCATGAAATAGTAACAACTATTAATTAATAAATTGTTTGTACCCTTCTGGTACACGCCGTATTTCAACCTACTCACATTTCCATTAATATTGCCGCTACAAAATGAAACTATGTGGACAGTTCTAAACACATGAAATGCTTCGCGAACTACATTTCGGGTAAAAACAACGTTTGCTTCATCAAGTTTAGTAGTTCACACAGCACAAATTATTAAAATTAATTTCAACGTACACTTTCAGTGTAAACAGAAACTGGACTAAAGTATGCACATTCACTGTATCGCGATGTAAACCTGACCTGCTTAAATTAGACTTTCAATACTTGTTTACAATAAGGCAAGCATATGCCAGTAACATATGCTGATTGTCTACACTACACCAACAAACATTTGAGATCGATATCATCCTACTGAGAGCAATGAATAAATTTATAGCGATAGGCTCTAATCTTCAAGAACAATAATTACAATGTGATTTAGTCACAAAACGTTATTCCAGGGTTTTTTTTCTATCTTCTCTGTTTGTGCAACCGTATGCAACACAACTTGGCATTATAAAAAACTTTGAAATATTATAAAATGAAATATTCTCAGCAGCATACATAGTGCAAACAGCCCAATGTTTTGGGGTGATTCCTATGGCCGCCAGTGGTCGCCGCGCATGTGCAATAGGAGAGTTTTTATATGCGGCGTTATTTCGTCTCCATATATTCCTTCCTCCATGTATGTAACCTCTGAATTGTATTACGAATCTTTGGTGTTTATGTTGGGAGGTTGCTCCGGTGCCTGATCACGTAGAGTTGGAGACATACCGCAGATTTTAGTTGAATCATAAGCATTCAAACTGTGGATACCGCACGAAGATTCGGTTGGCGTTTTTGCGTGATATAACAAAGATATCCACAGCCTCACCCCACTACAGATTTATGTTTGAAATGATACATATATCCAGGCAACATCAAGCCATTCATATGAGGAATTTACAGGCAATGTTTGCAGTGTGATGCTAGTGCGCATTTGGCGCTAATAGGAGACACTTAATGACGACAGCTGCCTGCCGTTAGCACATCCGTACACACCACAACATTCCAACTCTCATTACGTTTACAACCAAACAATGTTCCTAGTTTAGAAATTATCTTGCAGAATACTTCGCCGAAACCCGATAAGATCCTAATTTTATACAATCTGTACAACTTCTATAGCACTATTTTAGTTTTGAAGCGAAACTCCTGTACATGTACTAGCGACATTGCTGACGGATGTGGACCACAGATGAAGTCATCGGAGAAGTAGATGCAACGCAGTTATCCTTAAAATATGTCATATTTCTTATATATAGTCATCCCCTGATTGGGAATTGAACCCGTGTCATTCCGAATGCAAGGCCCGAAATTTACCACTCATCTTCCAGACTCGGTGCAATATTTTATATAGAGCGTGTCCCGCAAATCGAGGTTCAAACGTTAAGAGATGGAAAAATGGAAGGGTAAGGTGACAAAATTGTCCACAGTGACTAAAATTATATATGGGTTTTCTTTTTATTGAAACTGTTGATAAATTGCAGTAATTACATTGTCTGCAAATTTCTCTCATATATAGTAACTAACATGGGATAATACGTATTTACAAATTAGTGTAAATTTATTATACTAATAGGTTTCTAAGTAATTGACTGGTCATCAGTTGTCGGTAATATTACTGATATTGTTAATAAGTGTATGTACTGTTCCATATATATAGTAACTAACGTGATAAAATATGTACTTGCAGATTACAGAGGTAAGTTATTATACTAATGGGTGGAAGGAATTAACTGGTTATTACATGCTGGCAATACTGTTAGTAAGTGTATGCAACGTTCAACATATGTAGTAACTAACATGGAATTGTACTTGCAAATTACAGTGGATATTGATTATACCACCAGTTGTTAAGTAGCTGACTGGTTATCAACAGGTTGAACCTCTGTTTATGGAATACCCTGTATATAATGCATAACAGCCGGTTAAAAAAAAAAAAAAAAAAAAAAAAAAAAAAAACACACACACCAGTAGTAGGAAAAACCTCCGCCATTGCCTTCAAATTTTGGCGATTCCTTAGTATTAGCAGGCATAGTACGTGAACTTCCATTTCTGTGCAAGGGCGTGTTGCCAGAAGATTTCAAATGTCTCTAAGCGTTACTAAAGATAGCTACGCTGACTTAAATCCACTTAAAGTTTCAAGCCGGAAACGAGGAACGGTGGTTAGAAGTTTATTGCATTCCATTTGATAACCTCTGTTCGTTTTGTCGCACTTAACCCGCTTATAAAATGAGTTACGCTGATCGAAAATAGTGGACAATGTTGGCTGCGCAATATCTCACCGGCAGCAACAGGGAAGCCGGCACTGTAGCGTAGGTTCAAGCCATGAGCTCTGGTGACTTGGGGAATATGAACATTGACATTCAGAATTTTACTAATCCTGTTGTGATGAAATCTAAAGCAACAGCTAAGTCATATGGAAGATGGTACTGTCATTGTTACTTGGCATCCTCCAAAATTCGTCGGCATTCGGCGAAAGAGTCACAATTTCTAGGTAAATTGGTGAAATATCGCACTCTTGCTTACATTTGTCCGGAATTCCAACTTTACATTACCCGTTCAGCTTCCTGTCCACTGTAGGGTTGTAACGGAGGTGCAGATGTTTTGCGGAAGCGGATGCGGGGGTGAAAAAATAAAATTATATCTATTAAGATTTTAATATTTTATCAAATATAAATATAAAATCAAAAAATTATATTTTTAAGCTAAATTATACATTTTCATAATTCCATTTTCATATAATACTGCTTTATTGATTTATTTTTGGAATCGTTTTTCGACAAGAAAAAACGTGGCATGATTTCACAAGTGAATTAAATTATGTACATAACGCGTCTAACAAACAATCTTTGTCATATGAACGTTGCGGAACTAATTGAAGCGTCTAGCACAAAGCCACATCTCCGTGCCCGCCACCGCTATCACTTCCACAGTCCAACTTGCAGGACCTACCGTGATCCGATTTTCCGATAAAGGATTCTTGATGGGCCGTTAAAGTCGTTACATGTAGGAAGTGTTAAATGTTGTTGGACTACCAAACAACAAACACGGTTCGTTGCCGTTAAAGAAACTATGGCGTTGGATCATGATTGGAGGAAACATCCTGCGAGTGTGCGATAAGGACACTAGTGTGCAGCGAGAAAGTACGAGTGGAAAGGATTGTTTGGAATATTTTTGGACCGCTTCAAGTAGAGTGAATGGGTGAACGCATCCTACGGTAGTTCTACACGATGTACTATAAGTTGGACCGTGAATAGGCCGCTTTACTTCTCATACAAGTTCAAACTTATAAATTCGTCCCTTAAATAACAAGACGATTCAGTTCATTGTTACTTTTATTCCAAAATCGTAAAAAAAAAACAAAACAAAAAAAAAAAAAAAAAAACATTGTTGTCAGCTAATCTACGATGGGCAGAATCTCGTATAAAGAGAAAATAATAATACATATTGCAATATAAACAAAACAACTATACATCCGCATTAAAAATTGCCGATGCGGAAATCCGTTACATCTCTAGTCCGCTGCTGCTACTACTCAACAGTGAAATTGCCGTGTAATGCCAGATAGTCGGCGACGGGTGGCTAACATTTACCAAGCGTGCTAATTTCCTCTACGTCAACGCCATAAAGCAAACAATTACCACTGGCAGAGACGAATTAGAGGCGGGCACACTTCCAGTGCAACATGGGACGTAGCAATCCGATATCTAGAAGGGTGGTACGCACTTGAGACATTTTACTTTAACTATCATCAAATTGAAATGAATGAAGGCTTGACGTGAGACTAAAAATATCTAATAGTTGTTTACAATAATGAAGGGCCAGTTTTAAATTTCCTAATGACATTATATTGGTGAAGATTCCTTCCGCAAGTGAATAAGTGATGTCGGAATGACAAGGCTAACTTAATGTAGGAATGAATTTACATGTTTCCGAAAATATGCTATCATACAGAGTAAGCATACTTTCGCATTTACAAATACTACAAGAAAAATGTAAACAACAAACTATGAACCGATAATTTATTTGCAAGTTTTCAACATACGTTTAGTTACTATCAAAATTTGAATGCAGGAGAAAATTTTTATGCTCCAACGTCACAGAAGTGAACGAGAGAGATCGTACTTTAAGAAAGGTGACAAATGACTGAATTATGTTAAATATGGGGCTAGAAAGCTAAAATACAAGAGCAGGAGTAGGAGTTGGATTTAATATGAAGATGCCGTCAGATTTCAAGGGTGTTTTTTTTTTTTTTTTTTTTTTTTTTTTTTTTTTTTTTTTTTTTTTTTTTTTTTTTTGAGCTAAAGTTCGATGGAGTAGGCCATGCAATGTTGTTACGTTGGAAACAGATGGCCTATTCGCAGGATAAGTTAGCCGTTAGTGGACACAGGTTAAAAATAAGACGCCCATTCCTTGACCCCATCCGTTCCCGTCTCTAAAGACCTCGCTGTTAAGAGACGTTAAAAAATAAGACGTTTTAGATTAGGCCAATCTAGCTGTTTTTATAAGAAACATGATATCTGCTACAGGAAGCAATCGATTCTTGGTCTGAGTGGAAAAGAAAATCGAAATTTCTAAAGTCAAAAAACCAGTGTCACTTCAAGGCAAACACACAATAAATGTTGGGAGAAATACTCTGCAGGTTTCACTTCATTTTTTCTATTAGCCATGAATTTAGACAAACTAGAAAGAAGATTGGAAAATAAACCCAGAAAAGAAGTTACATTAGGTGATTGCTATAACACTTGTTTTTGAAAGCGACACCTGGACACTTACAACACTGAAAGAACTAATTTTTTTACCGGTTCAAGATATCAAAAGACTTTCTTGTCTTTCCGCTTCGTCGATGTCATTAGAGGCGGGAAACGACTGCGGGCAAGGTACGGAAAGTAATTCAGCCATGGCATTTTAAAGTAACCATCTTGACATTCGCCTGGTGTGATTTTGGAAACCGAAATCTGGATGGTCGGAAGCCGCGTCCTCCTTAATGCAAGGCCACTCACCCACAACCCCCGTCAAAAGATTTATCAGGATTCACGCAAAGGAAATTTAGCCAACCCTCTTGCAAAAACGTATGAAAGATTAAAGAAATGGGGTCATCACGTATTAAGGGTGGACAAATATTGCCTGCCAAAAATAGCTTTCAATTACTGCAATGAAGGCAAGAGGAACGTAAGAAGTGGAATAGACTGTCAGACCAATAATTGAAGTATGATAAGTTTGAAATCTGACTGCTGTCGCACGAACTATCGTTAACATATCACAGAGAGGCTAGGTTGACAGACCGTATGTCAACACAGCTAGATTCTATGCTATTAATACCTAGCGAAAGTCGCCAGTACTCATTTCTGCCGCACTAAAAGGTGATTCTATCTATGAACCAACAACACTGGACTTTCACTTGCGTTGATGCAATGTTGATAATCATTCATTTGTGCATCTAAAGAAACACACACAACGTTTGAGACAAAAGTTTGGAAATTAGCTTAAGTAATACAATTGGCCACTGTTTGCTATGCAGTTTTTCTAAATGTCACCGTATATCTAGAAACTAGGTTTTCGTCAGGATTAAAAGCAGACAATTTATGTCTAAACCATGGTTCACCAGAACGTAAAACTATATTCTATAGCACAGTCTTTACAATGGGACAGGTGAACGGAGGCAAGTGGAATACAAGAATTTTAAAATTTAGATTAAACTGCCTTTTATTCTAAGTAGACTGGCCGTGAATCAATACTGGAAATAGTTTTTAAATTTTTTTGAATGAATTCGTTCTTTGGAGACGTCCATATTTGCTGTAGAAGCATCTTGGATTTTCGAAATTGCACCAAAACTACTTTCATTGCAAATTTCAGTTGCTTGACTAATCAGATCTCACTCTAAGCAAGAGATCACCACTATAATATTTATTCAAATAAGTACACAGATAATACCCGGCAACCAGTTTCAACAATTATGCATACAATAAATTTTTTAAATGCAGTTTGTTAGGGAAAACCCGATGCTTAAAAACTTTACGTTTTTCGCAAACAAAGTTATATTTCAAAAATAGAAATATTTACTGCGGCAGGTATGAAATACAAATACGATTATAGTTGAAGGACAAGGATACGAGAGACGCCCTATAACAGCATAGTTGCCTGGTAACTTCGAAAGAAGGTAGCACAGCGTCGAAAATCAGTGAGTACCCGACTTTCAAAAACTAAAAACTGGAGGTGGGAAAATCCAAGTGTGTTCCGCATGAAAGTGGAAGAAGATTCGATACACAGTGTAGTGTCGAAATAATTGAAAGATGCGTTGGTGTATTTTGAAAGCCACCTCTGTAATAATTATCTTATCGCAGGAGAACAGTCTACTTGAATCAACGAAGAAGCAATGGTAATAGGGGGAAAAAGTTGCAAATGTTTGCCGAAAAAACCCTTTTGTTTTATGTTTTTATGAATATATAGAATAATTCACTCAGGGACAGCCCCCAGGGAAACGGGGGTAGCAATAATTATAAACAGTGAAATGGGCCGAAGGGTAAAAGGATATGTCCAATTCAGTGAGAGGTTAATAATGGTAAGGCTGGAAACAAAACCAAAAGACACTATAGTGGTCCAAGTTTCAATGCCAACAACATAACATGATGATCAAGAAATAGATAATATGTATGAAGACATAGAAAAACTATTAGCGGAATAAAAAGGTGATGAACCTTATTATACTTGGTGGTATGAACGCTGTGGTGGGAGAAGGGAAGGAAGAAGACATAGTTGGAAAATATGGTTTGGGAAAGAGAAACGAAAGAGGTGACAAACTGGTCGAATTCTGTTCGAAGAACCAATGTGTGATTACAAATACATGGTTTAACCACCACAAAAGGAGTAGGTACACTTGGAAAATGCCAGGTGACATCGGCAGATACCAAATCGACTACTTACTAGTAAAAGAGGTTTATGAACCAAGTTAAAGATAGCAGGAGTTATACCGGTGCGGATGCAGACACAAACCACAATCTGGTAATGATAAAGGGGGTACTAAAATTCAAGAAGCTAGGTAAAAGAACTATTATCAGCAAATGGCAAATAGAAAATTTGAAGGATGAAAATACTGCAAAGCTATACCAACAGAGAACGGATAAAATAAATGTAAATGAGACGAGTGGAAACGTGGACCTGATGAAAACAAGAAAGGAATGGATTACCAAGGAAATACTTAAGATTGAAGAGAGAAGACTGCTAAAGGGATCAACATAAGAAGAAATATAGATAATTGACAAATGATATTAACAAAGTTGCAAGAGAAAATTACTATAACAGTATCTGCTCCGAAATAGAAGAAAAAATACGGATTGGCAATATGCAATCTGCATATAAAATAGCTGAAACTTTGTTTGGTAAGCGATATAGCAAAGATACTGCAATAAACGATACAAGTGGTAACATCCTTACTGATCATGGTGAAATTGTGAAAAGGTGGAAGCAATACATAGAAAATCTGTACGAGGATGCAAAATTAGATGAAAATAAGATTCTAGAAAGAGAGGATGAAGTGGAAGATGAAAATAAAGGATACAGTATATTAAGAGAGGAATTTGAAATGGTACTTGGGAGATTAAAGAATAATAAGGCTCCAGGTATTGATAATCTGAAAGCGGAACTCTTGAAAAAAAAAAAAAAGTTGTCCTGTAATGAAAGAAAGATTATTCCAGCTAGTACAGGATATTTATAAGGAAGGAAAAATACCCTCAAACTTTGAGAAAAATGTAATCATTCCCATACCAAAGAAGCTAGGTGCTAAAAAATGTGGACAATATCGAACAATAAGGTTAGTAGCTCATGCATCAAAAATTATCACCAATGTAGCACTACAACGAATGGAAAAACAAGTAGAAAAGTTTCTAACGGAAGAGCAATTCGGTTTCAGGAAGAAGAGAGGTACAAGGGAATCAATTCTTGCACTGAGGCTAATATTAGAAAAGAGAATAGAGAAAGGCAAAAGAACGTTTTAGGTTTCATAGATGTTGAAAAAGCATTTGATAATGTTAAATGGGGGAAGATGTTCGAGATCCTCAGAAAAATAGGTATACAATACAGAGATAGGCGGCTAATATAGAATATTTACAGAAATGAAACGGCTGTTATAAAAATTGTAAATAAACAAGAGGAAGCAGAAATACGTAAAGGAGTCAGAGAAGGCTGTGCCCTGTCTCCATTAATTTTCACTTCCTACATTCAAGACTTACTGGATAAGACCAGAGACGAAATTGATGTTGGAATAAAGATACAGGGAAAACTAATAAATATGATTCGATTCTCAGATGACATTGTGATAGTAACAGAAAGTGAAGAGGATCTTAAGAAAATGTTGGAAACAATGGATGAAACAGTGAGGAAGGAGTACAATATGAAAATTAATAAAGCGGAGACGAAAATCATGGTATGTGGGAAAGACAACAGCTCGAGAAACATTGGAGGATGTGCTAGGATTCTGCTACCTAGGAAGCAAAATGCAAGATAGCTCAAGCAAAAATAGCGTTCAACAGAAAAAAAAACTAATTTTTACAACAAATAATATCAGCTGGACAATGAGGAAAAGACTATTAAAAGCTTATGTCTGGAGCATTGCCCTGTATGGATGTGACACCTGGACAGTTGGTACAAAAGAGAAAAGAAGATTAATTTCGTTTGAGCAATGGTGCTACAGACGAATGTTAAAGATTAGCTGGAGGGACAAGATAACTAATGAGGAAATTTTTGAGAAGGCGGGAGAGTATAACTCTTTATGGAAGAGTATAATAACGCGGAGGACAACATTAATTGGGCATATCTTAAGACATGAGAGCTTATTAAAAACAATACAGGAGGGAATGGTAGAAGGAAAGAGATATCGAGGAAGACCACGTTTATAATACATCCAGCAGATAATGGAAGATGTTGGCTGCAGGAGATATGAAGAGGAGGGCATAGAGTAGAGCTGACACCAATCCCAGGACTGACTACCGTAGAAGAAGTAGTTTTTATGATAACTATCATTTTGATTCGTGCGACATTCCGTCTTCTTCATCTCACTAATTGAAAATTATCTGGAAGCATATACGGAACTTTTCAATAGTGTGTTTTATTTCTAGTGTTAGGGATCGTCCATAATCCACATAGCTCCATTTCTGTGCTTCATTTGAATTCCTCCCCCCTCCACACACACCCGTAGCTTTTTTCAGTATTGATTCCAGTAGACATTTTGTACTGTTGTCTCTTGTCAGACTATTATAAATTACATACGGAGATAATTAAATGAAGGAAATAAATATTCACATGCTGTTGTGTGTTTTGTGAACAACATAATGAAGTTCCAAAGCGTAGGTTTTTTCCACAGCAAACAGTATTTTAATTGTTGAAAATCATTTCCGGGAATTATCTGTATAGACATTTGAATAAATAAATAAAAAAGTCGCCCTCAGCGAGATTCGACGTGTTTATGCAGGCTGAACACGAGTGCGGCAGGTCCTTCACGCTGCGTGGGCAGAGCTTCCTGTCACCTTGAACACTGGCGCTCATCTCAGCTCCAAACAGGTGCCATCTCGACTTCCTGTTCAACTTCTACAGCAAATTTTGGAACCTGTTTGGTTGTTCTGTCATTACATCTAACGCATATCTCCTTCAAGATACCAGTTACTGAAGATTTGTATGTAGCGTTACTAAATTTGCTTTCTTACTACACGAAGATTCTTCAAAAACAGTATTCCTTGTGCAGGACCAAGCTGTCCAGGGATTGTAACTCGGCGCTTATGTTTGAAATATTTCTTAACGATTGCAGACACTAACACTTTCTGTACGAACCGTCAATTTAAATTTGTTTACATTGTATGAACCTTCAAATGTTATCGCCACCCATCTTAACGTCGTTTTATATTCTTCACTGACCATTAAATATTTACTCCGTACCATTGTTAAGAAAAAGTCGAGTTAGCTGGATTCACGGAGTGTGGCGAGCTAGAAGGATTTCCTTACGTAATAGAACGACGGCAACTCGTGCCTGGCAGCCAATTTCCGCTGGAGGAGCTATCCAGATATTTGGTTTTGAATTATAAACATAATTATATTTCCGATACATCTGTTTAGTTTTATCATTTCAAACTACAGATATAACTGCTTAAGACTGTGCAAAATCTGATTACTAGTTTTAAAAATCCTTCCAGTCATTTATCTTTATCCCGACATTTAGTCAAGTACGCCTGTTGTATGCATTGCAAGATTTCAAACCTTTGGTAGAATAGAATTATATTGTAGAAATAGTTGACAAAATATGGTTTTATAAGAGAAGAGAATAGAGAATCGTAATTTAATTTTGACGGGAGGCAATTCATTTGTTGAAAGTAAAGGATCGTATGGTCGTAATGACTTTGATACTGGATTTCTGTTGGCTGCGCATTCCGCCCCTATCACAGTTACCTAACCTAACCCGATAATCCTAACGGGTACGGGAGGCCTACAGTTCAACGTGGAATCCGAAACACGGAAGCGTTCTGACGTACTTCACACGTCAGACAACAAGCCGCATCAAAGGTGAAGGTCGGATTGAGGGCCTCTGAAAATCCTCGCCGAAACAGGGATTCGAACCGAAGACCTTTCGATCTCCAGTCAGACGCCTTAACCACTAAGCCACCATACCATTCATTCAATTGCTATAGCAGCGTCCTTCCATACTCTCGTCCTTTTCAACAATTAAAAAACCTTTGTCCAGGAAAAACCGAGTTTTATGGTGCAAATTTGTTTTTGAAGAAAATATTCCATTACAAGCCTTAGTTGAATGAAATATTAATGATTTTACGATACCTCAAAAGAATTCAGCGAGCAAAAACACAAATACGAGTTGGAAGTTTTACTGTAGGAAATGTATATTTGACAAACCGTACCCGGTAGGATAGAGGTAACGGTCGGGTCTGGCATTCGGAGGACACGGGTTCAAATCCCCGTCCAGCCATCCAGATTGTTATAGTTTCCCGAAATACCACCGAAAGGAGAATGACGGGATGGTTACTTCAAAAGGCGATGGGCAAATAGCTTGCCGTTGCCTGCCCTCCCTAATGACATCGACCTCCACAAAGCTTAAATCCCTCGCCCCTCCAGACTCAGGAATTTTAAAGAAGCAAGAACACCAACGTCTGAGGTGGTTCCTTGTGATTCAGTAAACGTGACTAGGAAAGTAACTGCCTGGACAACAGAAAAACGCGAGTTTTCAACAAAACAAGGCGGCATTTCTGGTGCAGAAGATCTACAAAAATAATAATTCTAAACTTTATATAGCACAATCCGTTGTACACAACATTAAACACTGGAAATCTGAGATACTGTACTGAATCCCTGTCTTATCAGAACTCATTCCAACCAGCAACCTTGCTTGTACTTGACTAATGCTTTGAAGTCCTCGGCATACCACCAGATAACACTATCTACTTGCCGCATAATGAGGCCTTTCCAAAGATACGAAATAGCTGCAGTAAGTTCAGTTAAAAACAACATTCAGCGAAATATACATGAAAGAACCTCACAAAACAAACGAGTTAAGCGTGCTTTAGGCCAATAGGCATGTTAATATATCAAGGGTATCCGAAGCTCTCCTAACTAACCGAATAATGATATCGCCTCACTCCACTATGTAATAGTATATTCTTTTATGATTCAATGGGCGGGGGTGTGTTCGTGGTCGTTAACAAAACCGTTAATTGTTCTGTCGTAACTGAAACTGAAAATTTTTGCGAGTTGTTATGGGTCAAGGTAAAAATAGGTAAAATTTTAAAGTTCATTATCGGGTCATTTTATCGACCTCCGGATTCTGATTTGGCTAACGCGGAATACTTCAGAGACTAGCTTAATAAAATTTATAAGAAATTTCAGGGACATATATTGATCGTGGGTGGTGATTTTAACCTACCGTCGGTTAATAGGGATACATGCACTTTCAGGTTGGGTGGAAGAGATAGGTTAATAACCGAAACGATCCTAGAAGTACTTGCAGAAAGAGCCAACGCGGTGCGATAAAGGTTCCTCGTCCATTTTGGATCTTTTCTTATAAGCAATCCTGATATTGTAGGTATAGTTTGTGTTGAAGACGGTATAAGTGATCACAAGGCGGTTGTGGTAACTTTAAAATCTAGTATGAATTTGAAGCATGACAAAGACAAACTCGTATATTTCTTCGATGTGGGTATGGTTGATCACTTGACGAAAAATTTTGAAACGTACACGCTAAACACAAATGTTGAGAAACTTTGGTTTAATTTAAAAGAAATAATATGGAACGGTTTAAATCAATTTGTTCCTAAGAAGCTTATTAAGGTAAGTAAGAACCTTCCGTGGTTCAATAGGGAAATGAATCGATTGCTCAGGAAGCAAAGGCGTTTACATGTCATGGTAAAGAAATCGAGGGACTCGTCTAATCGTGCTAGTCCAGTTACGAGCGGAAGTGCGTATGACAATGCGTGATACATTTAAAGAATTCCATGCCAGGAATTTGTCCGAAGATCTGATTACTAATCCAAAAAAGTTCTGGTTGTATGTCAAATTACTAAGAGGTTATCGTAAGGTGATCCCTTTAGTGATTAAGGAAAATGGGGAATTATCCGAAACTAGCGTAGAAAGAGCAGAAATCTTGAATAATATATTTAAAAAAGCTTTCACGACAGAAAACTCGGAGGAGATTCCGACATTTGGCAATCGTACCAACAAAATTATGAATGATCTCGTTCTTGATGTCGAGGGAATAACTAAACTGCTTATGAATGTAAAAACCAATAAGGCTCCCGGACCAGACGGTATTCCTACAAGATTCTACTCAAGGTACGCAAAGGAAATTGCACCGTATTTGATGAAATTATATACCTGCCTCCTTGGATCATGGAAAAATACTAGCCGAATGGAAGACCGAATTCGTAAGTCCAGTGTTCAAAAATGGGAATGTTAATGATCCTCAAAATTATAGACCGATCTCGTTAACATCAATATTTTGTAGAATTTTAGAACACATCATCTATTCAAATGTCATGCGGTTTTTGGATGAAGATGAGCTTTTAAACCCAAATCAATATGGATTCAGAAAAGGCCGATGCTGCGAAACGCAACTTGCACTTTTAATTCGCGACTTGTGCCGTATTATAGATTGGCAATCCCAGGTTGATATAGTTCTATTAAATTTTAAAAAAAGCTTTCGACACTGTGCCTCACACTAGGTTACTTAGGAAACTTCGTGGCTAGACAAATATGCGACTGGGTTGCAGACTTTCTGAAGGGCAGAACACAGTGTGTAGTTCTCGACGGTGAGAGTTCATCACTTACCGAGGTGAGGTCCGGGGTTCCCCAGGGAATCGTGATAGGGCCTCTGTTGTTTCTCATATACATTAATGATTAGTGTGACATAATAAGGGGGATGAAAAGATTATTTGCCGATGATATTATTTATCGTGAAATCAAAACCCAGGAAGACAGCGCTTTGTTACAAGACGATATTATGAAAATAATTGCGTGGTGTAAAGACTGGCAGTTGGAGTTAAACGCTAAAAAGTGCCAAGTCATGCGTATAAGTAAAAAGGTGACACCATTTAGCTACTGAATATACAATTAATGGTACTGTCCTTAGAACTGTAGATTCCGCCAAATACCTAGGGGTAACAATTCATAATAACTTGTCGTGGAAGGAACATATTGAGAATGTAATTGGGAAAGCAAATCGTATGCTCGTAATTTAAAACAATGCACTCCGGATGTTAAATCGATTGCATAGGGAAAGATTTTTCAAAGGAGGATTGTATTGTAATTGTGGGGGGACCAGGAAATAGTCTTGATAAGGACCTCAATTACTCAATTGAGGAAAACATTGCTCACATTTCCAGGAACACACATCAGACAAATGTGGGAGTTGTGGGTTTGCTTGAGCGTTATGATAAACCCTGGATGTGGCATAACATTAGGCGTACAAATGCATCGTTGGAAAGGGTTCTCTGGCAGTCAGCAAATTCCCACATTGGTTTGATAGATGTGGCCTGCATTGTAGGGACAGTTATACTCGCCATGGACTCCATCTGAATCTCAGAGGTAAAAGGAAGCTTTCGCTTCTTATTGCTGATGAGATCAGGGGATGCCAGGTGAGTGAAAGAGGTATTCCTGTGATAAGAGGTATTAAGTCGCGTCCTTTTTTAGGGTAAATAAAATAAATGTATTAACATGTCTAAAAGAAATTAACGGCTCTCCTGATCAAAACTTATCGAAATTAGAAATTCCATCTGATATACCAGTATATACTAATAAAGTAAACAATTTAAATTCATTGAATCAAAGAGTTCAGACCACTATTCTCCATCAAAATATAAGGGGGATATTTAGTAAAACTGATGACATTACCTTATGCCTAGAAGAGATTCAAAATTCCAGAAATTTCAATGTAGATGTTTTGTGCATATCTGAACATCATTTGTCTGACACAGGAATATCTCAGCTGTCCATCCCAAATTATAAACTAAGTTCTCATTTCTGTAGATGTAAAATGGAGAAAGGTGGAGTTGCCATTTTTGTTAAAAATAATATTCAATGCAATAGTGTAGCCGTAAGTAAGTATTGTATAGAACAACACTTTGAATGCTGTGTTACTAAACTAGAATCTGGTAAGGAAGAGCTCATATTAATAGCAATTTACAGGGCCCCCTCAGGAAATATTAGTCTGTTTTTATCACAGTTAGAGTCTTTGTTACTATGTTTCAAAAATAACAAACAAATAGTTTTATGTGGACATTTTAATGTTGACTTTCTCAATCAAAGCAATGAGAGGCTAGATATCGAAGCCTTGATGTTGTCTTTTAACTTAACGGCACTTGTAAATTTTCCTACTAGAATACAAAATAATAGCGGGACTGCTATTGATAATTTTTATGGATATTTCTCAGTATAGTAATTACGACATACTTCCAGTAATAAATGGTATTTCAGATCATGATGCCCAGCTGCTAAGTATCAAGTCCAGAAACACTATCAAACAGATAGAGAAAAGCTGGGTTTATAGAAGAAATATTAATGAAAACAATATAAAACATTTCATAGATTCCTTAAATAATGAACAATGGTCAGAAGTGTACAATGCACAGGGTGTTAATGCAAAATTTGATTTCTTTCTCAATATATTTCTAACACTTTTCGCAGGAAGTTTCGAAAAAAGGAAAGGTATCAATACTCCAAACAATGAACTAGGTAACGGCTGGATAACAAAAGGGTATTAGAATATCTTGTAAAACAAAAAGAGACCTGTACTTAAAAGTAAGAGAATCAGATAACTATACACTTAAAGCTCATTATAAACTTTATTCTAAAATACTAAGAAATGTAATAAGAAAGGCCAAGAACAGGTATATATCAAAGAAAACAGAGAATTCAGGGAATAAGATGAAAACTATATGGAATATAATAAAAACTGTAACAGGAAAATCTGTAAATCACTCTAAAGACATAAAAATAGAACAAAATGGATCTGTCCATAGTGAAGTAGGGAAGTTTGTGAAATATTTAACAAACATTTTACTACAGTTGTAGAGACATTAGGCATAGAAAAGCAGTCCCCTTAGGCTTCTTCGGACTGCTTACCTGAAATAGATTTGTGGAAATGCAATTGCCACCAGTAACAGTCTCAGAAATAAATAAACTCATTAAACAATTAAAACCTAAAAATTCTTCCAGCTATGACAATATTTCAAGTAAATTACTAAAAAGATGTTCAGATTGTATCGATCGTGTACTTGCCCACATTTGTAATGAATCGTTAATTCAAGGTGTGTTTCCAAATAGACTAAAATATGCAGTTGTAAAACCGTTGTTTAAAAAAGGAGAATCAACATGTGTAGATAACTATCGTCCCATTTCATTACTTTCAGGATTCTCAAAGATTTTTGAAAAATTCATGTATTGTAGAGTAATAAAACATGTTACGCAAAATAATATCCTCACTAAATCCCAATTTGGGTTCCAAAAAGGATCATCTATAGAAATGGCTATATATTCATTTTTAAATAACACATTTGAGGAACTTAATAATAAAATGAGCCCTGTAGGAATATTTTGTGATCTTGCAAAAGCATTTGACTGTGTAAATCATGAACTACTTTTGAAAAAAATGGAATACTATGGTATTTATGGAATCGCAGGTAAATGGTTTAGATCATACATGGAAAGTCGAATGCAAAAAGTGTCCATTTTTGATACTAAAATAAACAAAGATGCTTCATCAGACTGGGAAAAATTAAAACATGGAATTCCACAAGGTTCTGTCCTAGGACCCCTCCTCTTTTTATTGTATATCAATGACCTTCCTGGAAACTTATTTGACAAAGTTAAGAGTGTTTTATTTGCAGATGACACTAACCTGACTGTTAGAAAAACACCAAACAGCAATCTAGAATTTAATGTAAATGAAGTACTTAGTGAACTAGCAAATTGGTTTAAGGCAAATTCATTAAAACTAAATTTTGAAAAAACTCATTATATTAGGTTTAAAACAAAAAATTATGCACAGCCAGATTTACAAGTAAGCTATAAAAATAACACAATATTAGAGTATAAAATTCCTTGGTATTAAAATAGATGAGAAACTCTGTTGGCATGAAACTTAAAATCCGACAGGAGTAGCTTTCGATAAAGCACTCCAGCCATCCTGATCTGGGTTTTCCATGGTTTTCCCAGATCACTCCACGCGAATGCGGGGATGGTTCCTCACAATAGCCCATGGGCGCCTCCTGCCATATCCCTTATAACCCTTCCAAACCATAACCCTTTTCGATAGGTGCAATGCACCCTCCGCCACACACTTTTAGTGAATCGCGGAGTAATAATAATAATAATAATATCACTTCACTACTGAAGAAGTTAAGTAGTGCCACCTTTGCAATACGAACACTTTCTCTAACAGCAGATCTAGAATTAACGAAACAGGTTTACTCCTCATATTTTCATTCAGTAATGTCATATGGCATAATTTTTTGGGGCAATTCTTCACAAAGTAAAAAAAAGTGTTCATAGCACAGAAAAGAGCTATTAGGATGTTGTGTAGGGTAAAACCAAGAACTTCTTGCAGACAACTTTTTAAAAAACTCAGTGTTCTTACAATGAGTTCTCAGTATATATATATTCTCTCATGTGCTTTGTCATAGATCATTGTAACCTGTTTACTTCTAATTCACAGGTACACAATCTCAATACAAGAAGCAGAAATAACTTGCACAAACCACAAACATCTCTGTCATTAGTACAAAGAGGAGTTAATTATTCTGGTATACATCTGTTTCATAAACTTCCCAAGGGTATAAAACAATTTGCAGAAAATAAAGATATATTTAAAAAAAAACCGAGAGATTATCTTATTGGCAACTCCTCCTACTCCATTCAAGAATTTGAACAAAACAATTAATTGTATTCAATATGACTTTTGCAAATCACAGTTGTAAAAATTTATGTTTATTTTATTGTCTTTATTATTCTTTGTAACATATAATTGATTTTTACTATGATTATGACTCAAATTGTATGTATGTATATTAACCATTACATGTTTCACATCCCAGAGGTGCTTCCTCAGCAGGGATCCATGAAACAAGATTGATAAATAAATAAATAAATAAATAAATAAATAAAAGTCACTAGTGCGTCCTCATTTGGAATATTGTTGTTCTTTATGGGGTCCCTATCAAAAGGGGTTAATGGAGGCATTAGAGAGGGTCCAGAGAAGGGCCGCCCGATTCATGACAGGTATATATAGTTGGAGGGAAAGCGTAAGTGCGATGTTGAAGGAGTTAGGTTGGGAAGACCTGGAACACCGAATGCGTTGCTCTCGACGGAAGCTAATTGAAAAATTTATGACTGACATATTTCAGAATGACAGCAAAGAAATATTGCTACCAGCAACATTCGTATCTCGGAATGACCATAAAAATAAGATAAGAGAAATCAGGGCCAGAACCGATTCTTTTCTGTATTCATTTTTTCCACGAGCGATTAGGGAATGGAATAGAAAGGATTTACCGGGCGAGTAAACTTCAAATCTGACAGGAGTAGCTTTGGATAAAGCTCTCCGCCCATCGTGATCTGGGTTTTCCCAGATTAATCCACGCGAATGTTGGGATGGTTCCTCACAATAGCCCGTGGGCGCCTCCTGCCATATCCCGTATATCCCATCCAAACTATTACCCTTTCGGATAGGTGCAATACACCCTCTGCCACACACTTTTAGTGAATCGCAGAGTAATAGTAATAGTGTAATAGTGTATCTGAATTTTCTAGAACAGCTACGATTTACACACAACTTTTATCAATACATTGTTTTTTCACATTCATAAAACCAGATGTCGATCTACACAATCATCACTCTCCGCCATTTTAATTATTTTTTTCTTAATCCACCGCCTTCTAGTCTAGACGGCTCCTTCGCTAATATAGTTTTACCAACTACAACAAATTAAATATAGCAAAAAAAACAACTTAAAATTACCCCAGGTTGTATACATACTACTACACCGTGAGGCCTCTCCAAAAAAGAAAACATACATACATATAGACGTATTTGCATTATCATTTCCCAATGGCTCGTGAAGTGGGACCTCACAGAAGATGATTGTCAGAAGTGAACATTGCTTGGTGGCCGGGTCTTTCACAAGTGGATGCCACCAATTGTAAAATTCAAATGCGATTGATACTGTATGTAATTAAAGCTCATGGCCAGAGGAGTTATGTGGAAAAGCAGTAACATGCACTTCTTCACCGTTGTTGAAATATTCCGTTGCCTTCAAATACTTTCTAAGAGTCGCATGTCACCGGATCGAATCTCACTGCTGGCAACTTTATTTATTTATTCAGATATGGTAATCAGTTTCAGCAATTTTCCATATAATAAGTTTTAAATGCTTTTTTTTTTTCTTTTTAGAACCGACGGCATCTCGTTTTGTCCCTTCCGTCCCCTAGTGCGGGAATCAACATCTGTCCTTCAACAGTAACGGTGGAGTAAATATATTTTTATTTCATACGTTCCGCAGTAGATATTTCTATTTTCGAAATATAAATGTTTGCAAACATAATGAAGTTCGAAAGCGTCTTTTATTTAAAAAGCTTATTATAAGCATAATTGAAACTGATTGCCGGGAAGTATGTATATACGAATTTGAATAAATAAAAAAAAGTTGCCAGGAGTAGTGTTGCAAATTGAAAAATAAACAAAATGTTTTTTTTTTCAGATTTGTGGGGAAAAAAACATGAAAAAAACCTAGCACCCTTGTTTTTTTCTAATTTGTTTTTTTTCAGAAAACAATATATTTGATAAATTATATTTTTATTTATGGAACTTTCATTTTACATGTGTGTTTTAAATCTTACTAAATCATATAATGTCTTACATAATGATTCATAAATGTATCCATATAGGTAACATAATTTTTTATTCATCCTCTATGTCGGTACCATATTCACTCGTATCAGTACTACCAAAACTAGTTCGGTCGGAGTCGGAATTTTCTGTTTCTTCCTTTATATCCATAACTTCAGAAATAGTTACGTTTTCTTTTACTGGTTTTATTGTATGCAAAAGCTTTTGAGATTGCAATTTTAAATTGTGAGCAAAGAATACACTGTGCATAAAGACTGCGCCGATAGTTCTGTATTAAGGTCTTTTAAGTTTGAATTTAAATCTATTATCATACAAAATAGGAGCTTTATTTGTTTTCAATCGTTGGTTTACGCGAACGGTTGCAAGGAAATGTTTCATAATTACTGACAATGACTCAGTATCATTATACGCTGCGAGTTTAACAAGTATACGAATATAAGGAAAGCACAATAACTAATAAAAAGAGGCAAAAAACCGTAGATAAATTTAAAATTCCAAATTTTTTGAAAAGATTCGTAGATCTACAGATAAATTTGTAGGATCTGGCAGCACTAGTTCAAATAGCGAGTATCAATTCAAACAATGGGGAACGGGGATTCCTTCTCACGCAACCTAGCCTTTTCGGGAAGTCCCCATTCGTAAAAGAAAACTTCAGTCAATGTTGCCAATATTTTTGTAATTTTTTTTTCTACTGAACCAGAAAAATATAGTAGATTTAAAAGTAAGATAAGTACTTACTATAAATTCTAAAACAGTCATATTAAACGATAAATGCCTTAAAAATGTGAAATTTAGTAGTTCTGAAAAAAACACGTTTTTTTCATTTTTTTAAGTCATTTTCGATCCGGCGACGACGGTTTCATAAAGCACCACGCATCCCTCCTGAAATATCCTTAACGTAGAAAGTATTTGAACGCAACGGAATGTTTTAATGTCGATTTTCTAGACAACTACTTTGCCACATTACACCTCTGCGGCCTCTGCTTATCAGACATATTCCCGTTGAAGAGCGTTCAGTATTTCCATTACGTGTAATTTGTTTGCTAGATGCTATCAGCATACTGGTAGCTGTCTCTCAACATGTGTGTGGTCACAATGTTTCGTGGCAATTGGCGATTAACAAGCTCCGACACGGCATACATTTTCCAGCATAACAATTTACTTCTAAGAGTGATATACGACCAATTTAATTACGGTTGGCTTGTGCTAGTCGGGAATCACGTACTAACACTGCGTGACACTGCTAGATGGCTCACATCACGCGCGAGAACTCCACAAGGCCTCGTGCGGCTATACAGAGCCAACTCTAGCGAACGAATTCACATGGCATAACCTACAACAGTCTTGGGCTCGGACCACTACCCCATCATTATTTCAACTAAACAGAGTATAAATCCACAATTTTCTCAGCCCACCAGAAAATGGAACATAAAAAGCGGAAAATGGGGCATATACGAACAGTTCATAGAGGAAAATATAGATCGAGTAGGTACCTACAACTCAGTTAGCCAACAGTACCAAGAACTACTAAAAATCATAAACGAAGCAGCAGATAAATCCTTTCCTCGATGTAAACCTGTAGAAAAGTAAAAAAGAACCAGGGTGCCCTGGTGGGACGAACATTGCTCAAGGTCAATGGCAAAAAGAAAATTAGCTCTAACCAATTACAAACAATCAACCACTTGGGAAAATTTTATAAAGTACAAAAAGTGTGATGCCGACACCAAAAGACTACTGAAAAAGAAGAAAAGAGAAAGTTGGAAGGAATACTGTAACAATCTAAACAACAAAGTTCCCTTAAGTACGGTATGGAATATGATCAACAGATTCAGGAAAAAATCGGTAGGAACAAAATCCCTAACAAATTGGTTACAAGATTTTACCAACAATGTTGCTCCTCCAACAGTCCAGCCAGGTCCCTTAAATCCACCAAAAGTCCTCAATGAAGGGAATAGTCACAATATCTTAGTAAAAGAGTTTGAAATGAGAGAACTGGAAACGGATATTAAATCGTCGACAAACACCGCTCCAGGAATAGACAATATCACCTATCCAATGTTACACCACCTTCCCTTCAAGGCCAAAGAAATTTTACTAAAAATATTCACGAACATATGGTGTAAAAGTGAGTTTCCGAAAGATTGGTCGACCCAAATCATCATACCAGTGCTCAAATCAGGGAAAAATAATAACAGTGCTAGTTCATATCGCCCCATCGCCCTATCCTCGTGCGTCGCCAAAACTTTTGAACGTATTATTAAAACGAGGTTAGAATGGTGGTTAGAGCACCACCATATGCTACCTAACACGCAATTCGGTTTCAGAAAGGGGAAAAGTACAAGTGATAACCATAGCATTCTCACACTAGACATAGAAAAAACCTTCATGAACAAAGGCTATACAACAGCTGTTTTCTTGGACATAACGGGCGCATATGACAATGTCCAGATACCAATATTAATCGATAAACTCAGAACTTTACACCTCCCGGAGATATACGTGCATGGTATTCATAATCTCCTCTGCTTCAGGACTGTTTATCTCCGCCAACAAGATAACTCCTTATATGGCCCGCGCATCGTCACAAAAGGCATCCCGCAAGGAGCAATCCTAAGCCCATTGATATTCGCCATCTACATAGCCGATATTGAAAACATATTTAGCCCAATGGTAAAGATACTAAAATTCGCAGACGATATCTGCATCTACACCTCATCCTCTTCCCAGGGCCTAAAATTTTGGAGATTTAATGAAGCTGCCTTTAAATTACACGAATGGGCTTTCCAACTGGGGCTAACAATATCACAAACGAAATCAGCAATCGTAATCTTCTCTCGAAAACAAATAACATTCAGTGAGATGGAGATCCAGTTAGGGCCGTTCATTTTTCCGGTACAGACATCAGTAAAACATCTGGGTCTACTGATAGACAGCAGATTAACATGGAAAAGACATATCGATCAGATTCTAGCCAAAACGGATCACCACTTGAACTTGCTAAGATCAATATCACACGTCTGGTGGGGAGCTGATCCCGCCATCATGCTAAAAATTTACAGAGCACTCACCCGGCCAATCTTCGATTACGGAAGTCAATGTTACGGAAATGCTCCTAAGTATTTACTGCGCAAACTGGACAATCAGCAATATAGGGCCATCCGAATATGTATAGGAACAATGACCTCTACTCCAACGAATGTCATGCTGGTGGAAGCGAAAGAGAAGTCTCTGGACTTACGCCGCCAACTACTAACTTCGGTGTATCTAATAAGGCGAGCAGCCATCAGAAATCACCCCGTGTTAGAGAAGGCCATAAAATATACAACAATGATGGAGAGAAGAAATATTCCCATCGGTTACAAAACTCCCTTACTGTGCCTAAGCTACCTAAAAATAAAAACCATAATACCTCTAGTTATTAATTATGATAATTTAGTATGGAATATGAGGTTTTAAAATTTAAACCCAACATACATTGCTTGCCGGATTGGATTACCTCAAGTGGTTCGGTAAAAGTTTTAGCGGAGAGATACTTAACGCTAACTTGGCCAAATTCTATCCAAATCTACACCGATGGCTCGAAATCCTCAGCAGGCGTCGGATACGCCTACTTCTGCCCTAACTCGAGCTACTTAAAGCAAGTCTCTCTTCCTCCCGAAACCTCGATATATACAGCAGAAGCCCTCGCAATCAGAGCGGCTATTATTTACGGGTGTAAGCGATGCAACTAAATATCGATCTTAACTGACTCTAAAAGCGTAATCCAAAAATTGGAAAGCCTAAATCGACAAAACGGCCTAAACACGATCTTATCAGACATAATTCACTTAACGCATTCGGCTACGATAGAAGGGAAAGAGGTACATTTAATATGGATTAAGGGTCACGCGTCAATAGAACATAATGTCACCGTCGACCAATTAGCTAAAGAAAGCATTTTGAACGGAGAAAAACATTATATTCAGCTGCCCTATACAGACATCCTACCCATCATCAAGTCAGAGTACTCGAGGAAATGTTAGAGGAAGACATTTCTCTTTAATCCAACCCGACCTACCAACAAAAATCTGGTATGAATCCCAAAAAATGAGTAGAAGTCAAAAAACATCAATAGTTCGTATGAGAATGGGACATGGGAATTTCCCAAGTCACTTACACAGAATAGGAGTAATCACCTCCCCCTATTGCCCAAAAGAACATGAAGAAATAGCCGACTTAAACCATGTCATATTAGCATGCAGTCAATATAAGGCTTCTCAAGACATCCTTTATAAAAACCTAGTTAAATTAAAAATACCCTTTCCAACTTCAGTTACTTTCCTCTTGGGAATACAAAGACAGGAGGTATACGAAGCGCTAGCCCGATTCACACACCAAGCCAATATAAAAATTTAGTAGCAAAATGAGAAAAAAAAGTCTTTCTAATTACTACCAATGAAAATTCAATAAGGAACAAAACCACCCCAAAATCCCCTACCACCTAGCAAAAGGCGCGTCATTCTGGATACAAAACCAATAAGGAACAACTTACCCAATCCAAGTTTCAAATTCCCCCCCCCCCAATAAAAGAGGTCGTATAAGTGTGCAGATACCTGCCCCCTTATATCTTTCTGAGTCTTACTATAACAAAACGGGGACTGGATAAAATTTATAGGGCACCAAATACTAGACTTGCAATTTCAACAGACGATCCGTCACAAACCTGCACTCATCGATTATCACAAATATAAATTGTATTTATGTAAAACTAGCTATAATTTTACATTTAGCTTTTTTTTTTTTTTAAAAAAAAAAAGGTATAAATGATTGTCTTGCATTACTCCTTCACAGATTGATAAAGCCATGTAAAATGTAATAAAGGTGTTATATGTAGCCAGGATGCAAAACAATTGTAAAAATAGAGTATTGACTAAAAGTGAAATATGTAAGATTCTTGAAGGAAAACATGTAACTGTCAGCTGGTCCAATTGGCGCAAGCCATCGACCATTAAATAAATTAAAAAAAAAAAAAACTCTAGCGAACAAGAAAAACATTTCCAGGATAAAGGAATATATGCCGATTCTTTTTTTTTTTTTTTAACTGCTTAACGTCTTCTATAACAACTAGGTATTTAGCCGATTCTAATTCGAATATTGATAAAATAAAACAGTGATGAATTTCACGCAGACTATATTTAAAAATATTTGGTTAGCTACCGAAGTTAGTTAACAAAGTTATCAAAGTTAGTTAACAAGTTGTTATCAAAGTTAGTTATCAAAGTTAGTTATCAAAGTTAGTTATCAAAGTTAGTTATCAAAGTTAGTTATCAAAGTTAGTTAAGAAAGTTAGTTAAGAAAGTTAGTTAAGAAAGTTATCGAAGTTAGTTAAGAAGTTGATAACGCTGCGGTCGAGCATCATGAAGAAACTTTGTGGACTGCAAAACTTGCTTTACATAAAAGGTCTTTTCAAACAACTACGATACAAATTTACGAGACACAAAAATATAAAAATCAGATAATTCTGACTGGTTTAACACAATGTCGTATTCATTTACCAGGTAATCTTAACAGTAATGCAATCGGCGGAAAAATTCGTTAAGACGTGAAAAAAAAAATTCACTTCACAGGGCGTATAAAGAAAGTGGAACCTTAAAAATCACGTCCTACCCGGCCTCGGCAACTTTACGTTGATAATACTTTTAAATGAAACTGGTTACATTTTCTACATAATACTTTGTGATGTATAATCTAACCAATGAATGGATAGTAAAATCATTCTTAAGTGTCAATTAGTTCGGATTTAGGTGATATAGATGTAGATATTAGAGTTTGGGAAACTGGGATTCATCTAGGGGTTGCCAAGCTATCTTTTTCGTGAACAGACGGACAAATTGAATCTAATTTTTTTTTAACTTAAGGTTTCACGCCTTGTCGACATCGAGGCATTAGAGGTGGCATGGGACTGGGGACAAGGAAGGGGGATAAATTCGGTCATGGCCTTTTTGAAGGAATCATCCCGGCATTTGCCTGAAGTGATTTGGGTAAACCATGGAAAACCCTAATCTGGTCGCCCGGACGGAGTTTCGAACCGCCGTCCTCCCGAATGCGAGGCCAGACCGTTAACAACTCTAACTAAATGTGCGAAAAAATATTCGAGGCTGGCTGAAACGGCTTTTAGCTCAGAGAAGCAATACTGAAGTATACAACAATGTTGTAACAAAATTTAATGCCTTAAAGTTGATAGCCTGTTGTAGTATCCTCCCAAAGCTACCAAAAGAAGTGGAGAAATAGATTCGTGTTAGGTGAAAAGGAACAGTGTTGTTCGAACTGAACACAGTAAATCACGTTTTCTGCTTTTGAAGATACGTTTCAGTTCTGGAGATACCAGGTTCTGTAGAGGAAGTGCCTAGCAAGATAACGAAAGAAGAAAATGTTGCAAGATAATTTGAGCATTATAACTCGATTCTTCTCACCTGCAGAGAGCATTTCCTTGTCTCCAGATGGGGGGCTTACACACACTGACAGCAACCTTGCCTAAGGTCACCACTATCAATGCCGAAGATTTCAATTCCCTGCTCTGGAAAGGAAGCGGCTGTTTAAGACCCAGTGACGTTCTTTATAATATTGTGCCCCCTAACATAAATGTGAAATATTTCAAAAGTTTGTCTAAACAATTCAAAAGGAAGTGTGGACTCTGGAAATGTCGCTAATTTCTGTAACTCGTCATGTCTAGCATTCAGCTGGTACAGTTTAGAGAAAAAAAGTCCCCAAAATTTTAACCCGAATTATCAAGTTTTTTATACTCGGGTCAATTTGTTTGCAATACCACAGTATGCATGAATTAACAATATTTAGCTTAAAAATTAAACTGGCCGATTATATTTATTAAAAATGTTATTTCTGGTGAACAGAATGCAATCTCAAAAACATTGTCTTCAGATTCATAAACACCGACATAAAGCTATGAAATATTGATGAAAATTTTGGGAAGTGGCATGTTTGTGAGATTAGGATTTGGTTCATTTAAATGCTGAAGTTCTATGAAAACTGTTTCACCGATGGCAACGATACCGAAGAAAATATATCTGTCACTGTAGTGACAGTATACATTCATAAGCTAAATGATGGCTTCCTCCAAGAGCAATAAATGCCCTTTCCAGTATTTACTTTCATTAGTGGCAATGAAGACTACATTCTGTAAGAGCCGGAATGAGTGAAGACAGCAGGAAGTTCGTGTGATGCAACCCGGAACCTCTTCTAATCCGGGTCACTTCAAGTGCAAGGCTGGGAGACAGTCACAACTATTACGGAGCGACGAGGAAACCTGTTATATGTTGTATCTATGTAATAATATTGGAAACGTTTTGTGCCACTTTCACATGTTTAGCGAGATAAGCGCAATGTCTTTATTGATCTGGTTCTATTCTGTCCTTGGGTGATACGTATGTTCGTGAATGTGAGAAATATGTACGCTCTTCAAGCTTGTCTGGCATTCCTTCATTAAACTATATAAGCTAGTTCATCGAGGCGCGTTACCATTTTAAGACTTAACAGCGTAGCCATTCATTTCAATCTCATGCCGGGGTGCTGGAAATACGTTCAAATAATTTTCTCCCCGATTTGCAACATTTACGAGTGTTTTTTTAAAAATACTTCAAATACGATTTTCCTCCTTTTTTACCTCCCTATGTGACGTAGATATGTTACAAACTTTCAGGTTTGATGGAGAAGGATGAATGTATCAATTTCAGAAAAGGAACCTGGTCCTGAAATGACCGAGTTGAAAGTTAACAATAGTCATTCTGATACCTCTGATACTGGAATCAAGAGACTACACCGCGATATGGTTTCTTGAAAACTGCCGCACGTCAGTATCTAACTGTTCACAACGAATCGGCCCAGACTGCATTTAATGTACCCGTCGCGTTACAAGGTTCATGGAGAATGCGACCTGGGCCAAAGGCTAATTTCGCGTTGTGCCCTTTTTTAATTCGGGTTGTGCCATAACGTCGCATTTTTCAAAAAACCAGAATACGTTGTGGTAATTTTTTCCGCTTAATGAGATTTTTCGGTCTTTGAACCTAACATGTACCGGTACTGCTGTTGATAAGATTGTAGGGCAGGCAATCTCACGTGTTATTCATCAACGTATGTGGGCTTCAACATGGAGTTCCACCTCGTTTTGAACTTAGGGTGTGTGAACAGCTGGATCAGACATTCCCTGAAAAGTTGATAGGCAGAAGAGGTCCAGCATGTTCACCTGATCTGCCTGCCGAGACTAAACAGGATCTGCTGACAACACCGGGGATATTAGAACTTGCATTCACGTTGGGTGACGACTATTGTACCTAAGTGTAACAGCTTGTGAAACATGTTCAGGTAAATGGAATTCATTATTACTCTACACTAGATTTAAGACACCAATTTACGTGCGCTGTTACTAGTCCAGCAGTAGGAGAAATTATCTGAGGGCATTGGGGAGTATTCGGCTTAGTTTGAGGGCTGCGCGAGGCTGACACAGAACTTGAATAGCTTTCGACTCGCTCGTTTACGGCCCAGTGTACCTTACCTCAGGTTTATACATTTATCCTTCTCAATCATCCGTGAAAGTTTGTATCACGGAATCGCCCTGTATATAAGATATGTATAATTTTGCTCAGAGGTTCCACGAGCGGAGTATTTCGTTTAGAATGTCACATATAGGCGTGATTTATGGTCGAGGGGACGCAGTAGTCAGAGGTGCGGTCGAGACAGGCCCTCATTCTGAATGAACTGTTCATTAAATATAAGTGCACGATCTAATCATTGAGGATTACCATCAGTACTATATCCTCCAAACGCTTGTACTGTCATAAGGAAATGTTGAAATTTATGTTCTGCAATCGTTCGTGGTTGAATTGCTGAATTTATTTGGCTCATAATGCGCAAGATACCAAGGGAAATCACGGTGAACAATAAACAAACCCCTCACACCATAGTGTAACAACCTGCTAACAAATTTGTGTCTTACAGTTCAAAAATCTGTTTGGCTTTTACTTCTTTTCATCGATTAGTCGTCTCAGTCCATCCCAATGTAACGTCACGAGGGAATTTGCGATGCTAACCTCCGTATCGCACATTATATTTTTTGTACGATTTAAAAAATTTCGAATACAGCACATAAACCTTAGATGACCCTAGCACGACGCGTATATTTACTATCCCGTGTCATCAGTTCTCCCCTTGCGATACATATTCTGCATATGTCGTAGATTACATATAGTTCTCACCTCATTGCGACTGTTAATTCAATAATTTTGCCTTAGAAGTAGCGGGGTGAATAGTTTTGAAAGAGCACGAATCTTCAATACGTTTGCCATTCAAACAAGACTATATTCGCATACAATAATACAAGTATTAAGATGATTTTTTGAACAGTTTTCTTAGCGGCTTTACTAATAGTTGGTTTTTTTGTGGTCTTTATCCGTCTAGTGCCGTTAAAATAAAAACGCGTATGCCAAAACAAAGTAGACGGATAAAAAAAATGAGACGAAATGCAATCATTAAATAAGCATTGTTTCACGTTTCGGATGAGAATCACTACGTTATAATTTTAATTCTTTTTCCAAAGATATTGCGCAATATTTGATACATTAAATGAGGTAACGATTTTTAATGCAACCAGCCGGTTAGTTGGTTTAATGATACTTCATAGCTACTTTTCGTATGCGGTAGAAAATAACACGACTTCGATCAAATTAATAAGAAAGATCTTTATGTTTGAGTTTTATGTCTATTAGTGCTGAAACAGAGCCGAGTTGACGCCCATCAGGGTCTAATGAGGAAACACTTTACAAGCTGCCCCACCAAGTGCAATCTCACATCATAATGTGCTCACAACTGCAGAAACAAACTATCAAAGACAGCTCTCTTTCGCTTTCCTCATCTCTGTTCGTAGACTTTGCCAACTTCCGTGCTGCAGTATTTAAGAAAACGAACTATGTGCACAGAGATTTTAAATACCTCTGAATACATACATCGATTCTGGTAATAAATCCTTTAGCACATCGCTCAGCCAACAGTCTCCGAGGAAAGCTGAGCTGCTTCGAAATAACGCATCCACATCGTCTTCGTAGGGCTCTGTAGTGTGCCTGGAATAATACGCAGCATTAAATGTAATATATTCAATAATTAAAAACAGTGCGCTAAGATTTTAACTTCAGATTGTGGATCTGGCTGCTTCTATATTTCAGTTCGACATAACGAGAAGTAGGATATAGGGGAAGTTCGGGACACTTAAAATTAATTGCACATAAAAATAAAAAAATAAAAATCTGTCTTTATTTTAACCTTAAAATTAAACTGGTAATTTCTGCAGTGATATTAATTAGTAGTAATAACATTTTTAAAATGAATTAAATTGAAAACACTTTCGCCTTAATGTTTTGGCAACACAAAAATTGTCTGATAGCTCCGGACACAGCAATAAATGGTGGCCCAATCGTTTTTTGGCCTTACAAAAATCACAATAATAATGGATATCTGAAGAATCTATATAAACACCATCTTCATGGGCCGTGTCTTTCATCCGCAGGACTGAATCCAGTCTTCAAACATTTATTCACGTACGATGCATTCGGTCCGTTTTACTTGATTTGCTTCGGAAAGACTTAATACTTTTTTTTGTATTCGACGTCTTTAATTTTATTTTTTAGCTTCGCCCTTTTTACTGCCTTTACTATTTTGCCTGTCCTCTCCACATTTTTTACATGGCGATGTTAAAATCTCGCCCTTCTGGATTTCTCGAGCTTGCGTTTATTTGACGTATTATATTCAATAATCTTGAACGAATTTTGACAGGAGCGGCCAGGAACTCAGTCGCATTTGTTTATACACTGTGGGGTGCATTTACAATAAAGTTTTACCGACGCAGCGTGGTCGGGGCTGCCCGTCCTTCCCCTAACAAAACGCGCAATCTAAATTAGATCCACTAATAGACAAATTGCACGTTTCATAGTTGGACGTCTGATTTAACCGAGCGTGGTGAGTAAGCGGTAACGCTCTGGCCTCGCATTCCGAGTACCCGTATGGGACATGATCGAATTCCTTCCAGTTCATTACCACATTCCTTTCCCGCCTATGCTGACGTCGACATGATGCCTTAACATTGAGACTTTTCTTGTTAAGAGAAGTTCCCTACAAGTTTATCAATCGCAGTTTCACATTTGCGCTCCCTGGCTTCGTTCAAGTAGATCAGAGGCAGCATTTTAGTATGATAGGATATGTTAAAAACAAGTTTTTAGAGCTGCTGAAACTTGTTTACCGACCCACAGCAAGGTCATTTTGTGCCATGTGCGTGCTACTGCGCAGACTACCTGGTTACAAGCAGTTCTTTCCACGCTTCAAGGCGATTGAGCTGTTCGAAGCCAGATGACCAGAGTGTCAAGCGGGAGATTTTAAAATCCAGTTCCCACCAGGCAGGCTGAATCTACGTACTTGATGCTCTTGGTATGACGTAATTATCTTAGTTAAAAACTTGGAAAATTCCTCCTTACACAAGCATTAATGAGAACAGACGGTGCAGGAAATCCCCACATTTATGACTGCCGATGGCAGATAATGTAGTTACTTGCAGACGAGAAGTGCGTCACGGGGGAAGTGCAGTCGCAATCACACAACTTGCCAATGTTCGTATTCACAATCTCGACAGCATTTTTACTATGCTTGTTAGTGTCACGGTTAGGTGAAATGATACAGTAGGACATAAACCAGAAAGAAAAAAAAAATTATTTACGTAAAATATCTACGAATTCTATTTTAATAAAATTTCGCAAACCTGGATTACAATTGAATTTTATTTACATTAATTCTTCCAGTTTAAAAATAATACCGAATATCGGAGTGCATTCGAAATGCGTGCAAGGCATTGAAAAAGAGACATGCTTTCAGCTATGTCCACGAAGTTTTCTTTAATAATATTAAAATAAATGAAGAAATACAATTATGGATACTCAAATCATTATGCACAGTATGTCAGACATTTCGAGCGTATTGAAATAAAAATCGTATCCAAAGAGCCTAGATTCCAATAAGAATTTTTATACCCTTAATTTCGTCTCTCAAATTTCGCTTATAGGTTCACTGAAGCGCGAATTATGGAATAATATTAGATACTGAAGTGTTGTTCCATGTATTCTAGCTTACTTTTTAAAAACTGATACCAATATCATTTTATGACCTACGCCATAAAAAAATTCTAAAACCATTTCTGCGTTATGCTGTCTTGTAGGAAAGTAAATATAAAGCACAACGAAGCGATGTTTGTTACCAAATACTTTCACAGCTTCTGTTTGAGCTAGCGAAACTGAATTCTAAAACAATTGTCAGACGTATAACAAGGTACCTACGCTAAACGTTGAACTTGTGACCAAAAATTATTCCCGTTCTAAGCAAATGAGGATAGGTATCCAAAAATTACAGTCATCTCGTTTGCGATAATTTCGAATTATGCACGTCATTAAAAGGACGAAAGAAGTTCAAAATCTTCTCGAAGCCTAATTCATAAGTGAGAAATTTGATAGCGGTTTGAAACGTGTACTCTAAACTTTCAGCTAGCCTACTCAGATTAGCTTAGCAAGCTTACCAGGTTTTCAAATTTCGTTAAATTTGACGTTATTAAATTACTTATTTAGAAAAGTGGTATGTTAGGATGATGAAAATACTGTCAAACACAAATTGAGTTGAAACCATATAAGAATTTTTTTTTAGCTTGAAGCTTCCTGAAGAACCAGATGTGCTAAACCATACGTGTATTAAATATGCGAAAAATTTCAGGTTAATAGTCTTTCTACTATCGCACAGGTTTAATTTATAGGAAACTATTACTTCGTGATACATACTCAAAATGATCTGGCTTGTGCTATACAGGGATTCACGACCCCACTTTTTTTTTTATGAAAGGCATGTTTTGAACTTAACACATAAAACGTATTGTCTAGGCAAATATCTAACTACATGATACGAATTCTTCCCGGGTTTTAAATTTCTCAGCTGACCTGATGAAGGCAGCGGTGGTTGCTGCCAAAACGTTTTTTTTTTTTTTTTTGGTCGTCAGTCTTTCGACTGTTTTGATGCAATCCTCCATCCTTTCCTATCCTGTGCTAACCTCTTCATTTCTACATACTCCTTACAGCCCACGTCCTCAATTATCTGCTTCATAATCTCTTTCTACCTCTACAGTTCTTACCTTCGACTGATCCCTCCACTAACAAATTTACCAATCCTGCATTTCTCAAAATATGACCTACCAGCCTGTCTCTTCTTTCCGTAAGCTTCTTCCACAAACTTCTTTTCTCACCCATCATTTCCAAAACTCGTTCATTTCTTACTTTTTCTGTTCACTTAATTTTCAGCATTCTTCTGTAGCACCACATTTCAAATGCTTCAATTTTCTTTCTTTCCGGTATTCCTAAAGTCCACGTTTCACTACCATAAAGAGCTGTGCTCCACACAAAGAGTTTTAAAAAGTTCTTTCTAATTCCTAGATCAATATTTGAAACTAAAAGGTTTCTCTTTTTCATGAAAGCTCTTTTTGCTAGTGCTATTCTGCTTTTGACATCATTCCTGTTTCGGCCATCGGTTGTGATTTTACTTCCCAAGTAACAGAATTCGCTTACTTCTCCTATTGCATCCGATCGTATTTTTATATTTAACCTACTAGTATTGGTATCATTTCTGCTACATTTCATCACTTTTGTCTTGCTTTGATTTATATTCAGTCCAAAATCTTCCTTTAGTATTTTGTTCATGCCATTCAGTAACTTCTCAATATCCTCAGCCCTCTCTGCTAACAAGACAATGTCATCAGCAAATCGTAGCATTCCGATTTTTTCTCCCTGAAAACTTATGCCACATGGAAATTTTTCTTTGACTTTCTTCATTGCTTCTTCTACATACAAGTTGAATATTAACGGGGATAGACTACAACCTTGTCTCACACCCTTTTTAACTGATGCATATCTCTCGTGATTCTCTACTTTTATTATAGCCACTTGATTCTTATATAGTTTATAGAGTATTCTTCTATGTCGATACTTTAGACCTGACTTCTTCAAAATTTTGAACATTTTGTCCCACATAACATTATCAAAAGCTTTTTCTAAATCAACAAATGCCATAAAAGTAAACGTTGTTTATCCGCCAGAAAACCCGGGAAGAATTCGTGTCATCCATACGCCCGGAAATCCAACTACATGCTTAAAACAGTCTAGCTCCACATGTTATTTAAAATACCCGCAGGACAACGTAAAAGATTTGATTTTCTCGATGGATACAACAACATTAGTCTAATTTTTTACAGCATTTTTAAGGTGATTGCAGATGCGAGGTTCAACACGTGGCTTGATTTGATGTCGTTAGGATTGGCGGCGAGTCCGCATAGCATGGTCAAGGCCACAGCCAGCTAGGAATGGTTAATGTCTTCCTCACACTACCAAACCTTACACGAGGCTACTTCCCATAAACAGAGTCAAGAGCTTAGCCGCCTTGAAACGAGCCTATTTTCATTTCGTTTCGACGAGAGAGTGGATATTAGCTCGAATTAAATTTACACTTAAAATCATGCGTAGAGTAGAGTTAGTAGCCAATTACACTACAAAAAATATCGAAGCAAAGCTATTTACACCCGTATCGCCATACACGAACAAATTTAAAGCTTTTAGAAGCTGTTAAGTAAAAAATTGGTGCTGCTAAAATCGATAGGTCTATCTCAAATCTGCTTCGTGAATCTTGCCACTGTAGCTAATCTAGTCTCTATCCTTAATATTTGGTGCAGTCAGCTCTCAACGTTAGTTTAGCACACGTACAATAGTTTATTTTGTTCTAAACTTGCCTTAAAATTATTTTTTACGCCTCGTCGACGTCATTAGAGGCGGGCTAGGAACAGGAAGGAATTTGGTCACTGCATTTTGGAGAAACCATTTAATTGGAGTAATTTCTGAACACCACGGTAAACCGAATAATGGATGGCCGGACGGGGAGTCGAACCCGATGCCACCAACCACGCTCGGAAACACCAACGGCGTCTAGTTTTATTACTAAAAATGCAACGAAATGTGAAAAATTTAGTAACAGGATCATTGCTCAACAAAAATGTTAACCTAAAATGACACCGAACACAATGTTCCAGTATTAGAGCGTAGCAACTCTGCGATACACCGAGCGTGGTGGTGTAACGGATAGCGTTCTGGCCTCGCATTCGGGAGGACGGCGGTTCGAATCCCCGTCCGGGCATCCAGATTTGGGTTTTCCATGGTTTCCCCAAATCACTCCAGGTGAATGCCGGGATGCTTCCTTCAAAAGGCCATGGCCGAATTCCTTCCCATTCCTTGCCCCCATCCTTTCCCGTCTCTAAAGACCACGTTGTTAAAAAGGGACGTTAAACTGTTAAAAAAAAAAAAAAAAAACTCTGCGATACCTGAAACCACCATCTTCAATTTTTTCGTTTATCCTTCCATTTAGTCAGTTTGAGGAGGATTGCACCAGGTGAAAGTAATGTAACATTCTATCAGGAAAGTATTTTATAGATCCACTTTACAGAGAAATATCAAATAAGACTGTTCGATATCAAATCTAACCATGCATAAGGATAAACAATGGAGACAGCTATTCACAATGCCAACATTTTTAAGGTGTTACAATGAAAGCGATTTCTGAAAAATATTTTCTCTGCTAGCAGTAACTCTTAAGTGCCTTCTATTACTGTAAAAAATATTCATTTTTACAAAATGTGGAGACCTTAAAACTAGGTACTAAAATTTTCTAATAAAAATTTCGGCGAGGAAATTAAATGGTTCATTTTCGTCTAGGAGCGCGAAACGTAGGACTCACCGGTCGGAGGAGTTTTCTGCTTGGGAGGCATCGCAACACTGCATCTCACAGGCTGATGTCCAACAGCTAGATAAACAAGATTAACGACGACCATGTCAGTTTGCCTACATTCAGGGGATTTAGCGTTTTAAGAATATGATGTATAACACTCTACGAAATATTTCTGCACGAGTTTTAAGTTTATGTTTAAAAATCATTATGTGTACTTAAAAAATAAGTTGAATTTTGTAGTCTTTATATTTAGATGAAGCTAACAAGTCCCAAACCAAATTAAAATCCACTTTTACTCCTCTACCACCCAACAAATGTTTATGCCTGTAAACATTCTATTACTTGGAATTTGTTTCACAATCTGAGAAGATTTACCGACGAATGTTGCAACATGAGCTAACAACTAGATCCTGCTGTTGTGTTGGGAAACCATAAATTATGTAACATTGTTTCTTATTAAGACGTAAAAAAATTGACACTTCTTATATAGCATGGGGAAATCTAATGTAAAAACGTGCATTTTTAAATACTTTTGCAGATAATTCACTTTACAGCCGACAGTGGTAAATTTTTAAGTCCTTTGTCGTTTGGTTGTTTTAGCGTGGTCGTGTACAATAAATAGCTTTCCTTTATGATCGCACGGTCTTTCATTTTGGACCACGTTTTCAGATCCAAACTCCTAGTTCAGGAACAGTGAGTAGTAAAATTCGTTTTAAGAAATTATTTCCATCTTTATGGATGTATTTATGACCCTTATAGAGGCTGGTGTATTTAAAATCCTTTTATTTCCTGTTATCACCTCTTTAAATCTTCCTATGGCAGTGTTACCTGAACTTCTGGTATGTTAAGATTTCATTATTACAAAGCTTTTTTTTAACTGCTTAACGTCTCTCAACAGCGAGGTCTTTAGAGACGGGAAAGGATGGGGAGCAAGGAATGGGAAGGAATACGGTCATGGCCTTTTAAAGGAAGCATCCCGGCATTTGCCTGGAGTGATTTGGGAAACCATGGAAAACCCAAATCTGGATGCCCGGACGGGGATTCGAACCGCCGTCGTCCCGAATGAGAGGCGAGAACGCTAACTGTTACACCACCACGCTCGGTATTACAAAGCTGGTTATCCGATCAACATTTTAGACTTCATAATGCTGTTTGCTTTTACCACGTCACACCGCGTTCTTTCGCAATTTGAATAGCTTTACGCGTAAATGCAGAATTATGCATGTACTATCGCTGGAGGAGGCGTGGTCCCAAACTATAATCGCTTATGACAAAAAATGCGATTCTGATTGTTGTGGTCTTTTCGAAACTATCGCGTGCTAAATTTTCCACTCCTTGGAAATTAAGTAGCAATTAAGTTTATGATGGTTCTTTAATAAATCATACGATAAGAAACGATAATGCTTCAGCAGCAAGATTTTTTATGGCCCATCTACGTCAGCGTCATTAGAGACGAGGAGTCGGTGACGAGAAGCTTGAAGGAATTCTGCCATGGTCGTCTGAACGCCTGAATTCAGGATTGTCGGATCAGGGAACGAACCAGAATTCTCGGTATGCCAGTCAAGAGCGTTAACCTTCTCCTACATGAAAAGTCTGGTGCAGTACTAGGAAAATACAAAGTTTAATTACTACATTGAGTCTTTCGGTAACGGGATTTAAATATCCATCGTTCCCGAGCTTTACTGTGCATAATGGTTTGAGATGTATCTCAGTTTAGTTTTATGAGATATTAGAATGATATCTGTTATACGAAATAGGTCGTACGTTGAAAATGAATTAAGGACTGGTAAATATTTTTCCTTTTAGCTCATTAAAGACATCGATGAATCGCAAGCAGACAGCAGAAACTTTTATAAAGCTATAGGGAATACATACAATACCTCACGCTGGAAGCTGTGGAAGCATTCCAACAATAGAGCAGACTTAATACAGCGCATAAAATGTTTATATGCATAAAGGTATGTAAACCAAAGAGTAACTGGTGAAGTCATGTGGAATTAAACAATCAAAGCACGGCCAGTTGTAGTGAGCGGTAACGCTCTGGCCTCGTATTCAAATCGCCACCGAGCGTCGTGGGTGAACGGTTAACGTTCTGGAGAACGCGTGTTCGAATTACATCCACGTCGACGAGGCGTAAAGCCATAAGCAAAAAAAAATCGAATCCCCTTCCCGCCATCCCGATATTTGTTTTCCCCAAATCACTCCACGCGAATGCAGGAATGGTTCCTTTAAAACGCCATGGCCGAATTCCTTCCCGTCCCTTGTACCGAGTCCTTACCCTCCAGTAATTACTTCGACGAGGCGTAACGAGAGAAAAAAAGGCAAGTCCAGAAATAATACGCAGACCTGGAAATAATTGTAGTGGTAGAAGTGAGAAATACTTCTGTAAATTGAGTCGGTAACTGTTATAGCACGTCAATCTGTAAATATCAGGAAATCTCAATTGTAGAAAAAGGCACCGAGGTAATCATAGAGAACAACAGTAACAAAATGTAGTTCCAGCTGTTTGCACTTTTGAACTTTCAGAAGAATTATTTTTTGCTCTTGGTTTTATGTCATATCGTCGTCGAGGAAGAGGAATGGGAAGGAATCCGGCCGTGGCCTTTTGAAGAATCCATCCCGGAATTTGCCTGGAATGATTTCGGGAGACAATGGAAACTCTAAATCTGGATGGCCAGACGCGGATTCGAACCTGCGTCCTCCAGAATGCGAGGCCAGACCGTTACTACTCACCCAACTCGCTCGGTAAATAAATATGTTGTGACAATACACTTGCTACGGGGAATATTGACAACCTGATGTTTTGGTTAATATTCGAACCAGACCCTCAGAAATTCTACCCATACTCGAACATACTCTGTGGTCGTATTCCCACGGGATGAATCTCGTTGCCAGTTGAACTACTTTGGAAGGATGGACGGTATTATGTAGACTTTCCAGGCGTTCTTGCAGTTAGTCTCTCTTATCAGAGGCAGTAGGAAGCAGTACGGTGGATTCTGGCTACTCGACTGTAATAGCGTCAGAGTAAACATTAGCTCTTAAGCCTCAGCACGCAACTCAGATTTTTTTCCCCCGCACATTTGAGGCACTAAACCTCGTAACTGTAGTATCGAGATTTTACCGATATTATGAGTAATCTTAAAAATAAAAAAATGAATTTATAAATTACAATAAATAATTCAGTAAAAGTGTGCATTTGACAGTACATATCAGGCAGGTACTAAAAATACGTGCTAGGGTAAATACACGGCAAATATTTTTCAGATAAAAGCTATGTTGCTGTCATCATTTTCTCGAATTCCTATCTTGTGCTAACCTCTTCATCTCTACATACCCCTCAATTTCTGCTTCATATAATCTTATCCGTTTTCACTTCCACTTTAAAATTAACCAGACCCGCATGTCATAAAATGTGACCGCCATCTTGTCTCTTCTTCCTCCAAGACTTCTACAAACTTCTTTATTCACTAATTTCCAAAACTCCTTCATTTCTTACTTCATCTGGCCACGATTTTCAGAGTCTTTTTAGAGTACCACATTTCAAATGCGGCAATTTTACTACTATCTGGTATTCCTTAGCACAGTGTTTCGCTACGATAAATTGCCGTGCTCCATACATATAGTTTTAAAATGTCCGAATACTTGAAACTAAATGCGTGGCTTCGCGTTCGGAAAGAAACGAGATTGAATCCCCGTGCGGCCATCCAGAATCACTCCAGCCTAATGACCTCGAAGTCTGAGTAGAACAAAAACTAGTGCTATCCTGCTTTTAACATTATCCCTGCTTCAGCCAGGAGTTTTACATTTACTTCCCAAGTAGCGGAATTCACTTCTATCACTTGTGATCCTATTTTTACATTTAATCTATTTTTTCAATCATTTCTGCTACATTTCATCACTTTGATCTTACATTGGTTTACATGGGATTCAGTAATTTCTCAGTATTTTCCGTCTGTTCTGCTGTCATCAACAGGCTTTTTTTCTTGTCTAACAGTTATGCTACATTCAAAATTTTCTTTTACTTCCTTTAATGCTTCCTCCACATACTAGTAGAATATTAACGGGGATAGACTACAAACTTGTCTGACAAACGGTACAACTGATGCATGTGTCTTATAATTCTCTACTTTGATTATAGCCACATGACTCTTTATAGACTATAAAATATTCAACTATTTTGATATCTTAAACCAGATTTGTTTAAAATTTTTAACATCTTGTGTCATGATATTACTATAAGCTTTTTTTGTAACAAACGTCATGAAAGAATTCTTGTTTTCCTTGATATACCATTCACGTATTAAAAGAGAAGCCACAATTGCTTCTCTTTTAGCCTGATTCTTCCTAAATCCTAACTGATATTCACCTACTACCTCTTCTAACGTTTAAATTAACTGTTGCTTCCACGTTGTTATTATAGTACATCACAATAACGCATAAATTATCACAAAGCGTACATATCTCGATGTAAATACAGTATTTCTGTGAAACATATCCTTGAAATACGAAACTAAAGAGCTAGTTACATAATAAACTTCTCAATATCGTTATACTTTATAATTAAAGCGTGTTTACAACTATCTTTTCAGAAGATCATAACTCTGACCTGAAGCATAAAATTTCGGCAACATCTTCAGTTTTTATCGGTTTATACCCTCGTGTTCATATTTAACAATGAATCATTCGTCGCCAACAACGAAACTCCCTACACTAGGTACGCAATTATCCCATTCGCGCCAATGATAAAGTTTTAGTTGAAAACAAACGATTATTGTTATCGTAAAACAGATGTGAAACTTTCAGCATTGGTAGTTTGGCCATCGTTTAGTCCTCTCAACATTATCAACCAAAAACAATATTTGAAAGTATAGAGTAGAAAAAGTTACATTCTTCACTGCACATGTTTGATACCTAAAATATTAAGTTGTGTAGCAACATTTGTTATAGTGAGTGCCTCTAAATAATAATAATAAGTGCATTTCATTAATGTCTAAGATTGAATTATCCATCTTAAATACTACTGAAAAAAAAGTATTTTATACAGTACTTAATACCATCGCCAAAGATATTCGTAAAAGCGTTAACACAAAGCACTTTTCAAAATGTTGAAATTAATCTTTGATAAATAGATATAATTTCACAAACCTCTTGTTTCCGTTCAAGACGCTCTACGAGAGTCTAGTATTAACTGTTTTGCCTCCCACGTTTCGGCTGAGGTATTGTCTGCTATTAGGAATGAAATTTACCATTAGATAGAAGCAGGTAACGAAGACGAACAAATCCGGTTGAGGCTCCGTGACTACAAAACTGGTCCCCGTGGGACAGCGATCCTTGAGCAAAGGTTACCAATACCGAAATGAACATTCATCTTAAAGCGCAACTGACGGATGCCTATAATTAAACCTGAGAAGCACACGATTTCTCCTGACTCAGTACTCACGGCGTAAGGTCACCAAACTTACGACAAATCTTAGGCCACAAGCCTAGCTATTTTATTGATCGAACCTATACTCAACAATAAGTAGAAAACCTTACTGGTTCAGATATCGCAACAAGTTTACTCGTCAAATTCGGTTTCCTGTTTTAAGTGTGTGACAATTATCCTGGCAGGTTCCCCCATATGTAAGCTTATCCTGAAGTGGTAGCCCTATGTAAGCTAAGACGGCATACTCCTCTTTAAACACATGCAAGCAATTAGCTTGGATAAACAAATCTAGAGGTATTTTGACATAGTCTGGAAATGAAAAATTCACTGTTCTTTTAGAATTATTATTGAATTTAACGTTCATTGACAACTTCTAAGACACTTATGTTAGTCTTGCTCGGCACACTCCCCGCACCAGACAACACTACTGAAAACCCAACAACATTACAAATCAAATAACAAACATTAAATTGTCATTCAGGATACTCATATATATATAAATGAATGAATAAATGAATGTTTGTTGGTTTGTTTGTTCTTCATATAAATACACAGTTATCATCCGATCTCGATGAATTTTTGCACACTTATCATTTGAAACAAGGAGAAAAATACTGTCTACATTTGGTTGAAAAATTATCTGTATAAATAATACATGTTGCCTTATAATTTAGAAATATTACTGAACGGCGATAGACAAACGCGTTGGATATGGATGTCTCTGTACTGCTTTTTTTCCGAGTAGTGGTCAGGTAGCTCAGTGGTTAAAGCGCTTGCTTACTAATGTTTGGATCGTGGTCTCCTGTTCAAATCTCCGTGGAGCCTAAGATTTTTAAAAATTGTTTTTGATCGTAAGAGTCACGCCTGGGCTGTCGGTTATTCGGATTGAATGTTAAACTGAAGATATCACAAAGTTAGGGATGCAATACGAGGCAATTCGTAGGTAGTCTTGCAATGCTGTAGATGTACTCTTTTTTACGTTATATTGATCCATCAGGGGTGATTCGTGGTCAGTGTGTGTGTGTGTGTGTGTGTGTGTGTGTGTGTGTGTGTGAGAGAGAGAGAGAGAGAGAGATCTGCAGTAGTAATACTATAAATGCGGAAGTAAGTCGCTGTCTTATGTTACGTTTTGACAACTAAATGCGTATACCGATATTGACGGAATTTGAAAAGAAAATCTGTAGGGAGGGCACAGGAAATTTTTTTCGGTATGATTAACAGTTGTAGTCAGGAAACTTTGAGAACTTATCCAATAGTGACGGAAAGACGGATGTGTGTGTTAGTCTGTAATGTTATGTCGCTTGCTCAAGCTGTGCTTCTCGCGCATAATGTTAGTGTATAATTTGTTAATAAATTTCGTTTAGAGAAAAAAGTATTATTTAGTATAGACGTCGATTTTCTCTATCCTATTATTTTGTGTCTGCTTAAATGTTTCTGGCACCAATTTATTTTGCCTTCTTTTTTGACATGTCTTGCGGGCGTAAACTGGCCTAAGTTGTAGCTCTAGCAGAGCACGAGCAGTTTAAGTTATTAGAATCCAAGAATCGGGTGCTCATGCTGAAGAAAGAAGAAAAGTCCAAGCTGAAATAAAGCTTCCCTTAGTTAACACCCCCCCCCCACCCCCACAACCCCTCACATTCGTTTGTTTTTCTGTTTTTAAATATGTTGGAAATTGATTCTCTTCAAGAGACAGTTTTGATGGTAGAATGATATAGTGATATAGTGATGGGATATAGTGATATTATGCCGACTCGGTGTTGTTAGGGACCAATCCTTCGTTACCAACAACTTTTTATAATCAATTCTGGCAAAGAAATTCTTAATCCACGCGTATGAAGTAGCGGGTATCAGCTAGTAACTAATAACAATATTAATAATAATAAATGATCGAGGGGTTGGTAATAATGTTACACGTACTAGCACACCGTTAGGATTTAAAGGTAGTGCGTTATCAATTTAGCATTATTAGTATTAGACAAAGACTTGAGTCAGAAACGCCAAAATAGTTATTTTAGCGCAATATTCTTAAAAGGAATGGTACATTAAAGCTACTAATTGGCAATTTGTCTTTAAACTTGCTTAGCTTCAGTGGAACTGAATTTTTATTTGGTTAGCAGTGAAAGCCGTAGTCACAAAGTTTTTAACAATGTATTAAGAGCAAGAACATCTGCCAAACATACCGTGAAGTACAACATTATATATTAAACATCAGCCCCAGCTAAACACATTCGTTTCATACCGCAGTTTTTGTTTTTTACAGCCGTCGCCTTTTCACACTTTGTCCCCCGAGTCGTAATCCTGAAGTCCTCCGCTGAACATCGCTACTTCTTCTACGGTGTCCTTCCCAATTTCGTTTTATATTACAACAAAGGGTGTTTTTAGGTAAAATGAGGCAAATATATAGGAACTAATATTTTTATGTAACGAGATGAAATATGTCTGAATTGTGTTCTAGGACAACTTCAAAGACTTTCTACAAGGGCAGTCTGCAGTCCACGTCCTGGCATGGCTCATATGATCAAACAACTCACCAGGATGTCAACCCATAGCGGGCCCTGAACTTTTTAACCACCGAGCTAAAAAGTTCTAGCAAAAGTCCCAAGTTCATAAAAAAAGGAGTAGTAACAAATTTAATCCTTGAAAGTAAAATTGTTCTTCCTACATGCGTGACAAATACTTCTCACTCCAAGCATCAATACGTATTATGGCTAATGTTGGTAGACATGTATCGTTCACAGAGCTCCATAAAATGTGGCCTTGTGCAGTGAGAGCGAAAATTTGATATGTAGGTTTCCCTTGAATTCAGTTTCATTTACTGGCTATCTGACTGGAGCTATCCTATTTCAGAACTTTCCATTATCAGGCGACAACAAATCATTAGGTACTGCCTCAGATTCGTCACTTTTGAATGGAGATAATGTAATGGTATGAAAAAAAATGGACGAAATAGTGTCGACTTGTGTTTATATATGCGTGATGTAATACTCGATCATATAATTATTTTTCTTATATTATATTTATTATATTCCTTCAACTCTTAGGTTGAAGTTAACATCAAGTTTCCCCCCTTCCCAAAAAAAGGGAAATTATGCCCCCAAACATACATTATACGCAAATTTGTGTAGAGTACCCGAAAAGCCATAGACGGAAAAAAGTATATACTTCGTGTTCAATTTTAATAATTGAGCTTACAATAATTTTTGCAACTTATGTTACCCAACCATTATAAATGCGTTTTCCTAACAATATGGGTCGAGTTTGGAGCTTTGGCTTCACGAAAGCATTTTATATCCACTGCCAGGTCGTACGGAGTGCTAATGGAGGAAGTGAAGTGGTGCCATCTGTCTGTTAAACATGTAACTATATTCAGCGTGTGACAAGTGCGTTTTTTTGTTTGAGATGGAGATTGGGGAACGTCCCGGCATTCGCCTTGATGACAGAGAAAAACCGCAGTGAGGATGTGTGTGTGTGTGTGAGCGCACTGAGACACATCTAGTGTATGTTTAAACCTCGGGCTTCACGTACAGTACATTGTCGGTTTATCTTAATGAGCTAAGCCCATAATGCTGCGATCATCCTTCTAGGGTCTCCCAGTCAAAAAATCCGTAAGCGAAAAAAAAAAAAAAAAAAAATAAAAAAAATAGGAATCTTGTCATACTTGTGCAGTTGTGTTTTGGCAATTTTCTGTGTAGTCTGAGGCGGAGAGAATACCGGCAATCAGAACACACTGCAGGATGCAGGTGTAGAGACCTGAACCAGGGCTCAGGTTTTTTAATATTAGCATTTCAAGCTGCTTCGCGCGCCAGGAACTTGACGTGCGTAATAACGCGTTTGCTTTTTGTTTTTCTTCTAGTAGCAAAGCATAACCGTTTCTAACATAGTATGTAATATTTTATGTATATTAAATTTTAAAATTTCATTAGATTTATTGTAGTGCTTATTTTATTATTATTATTATTATTACTCCGCGATTCACTAAAAGTGTGTGGCGGAGGGTGCATAGCACCTATCGAGAAGAGTTATGGTTTGGAAGGGTTATAAGGGATATGGCAGGAGGCGCCCATGGGCTATTGTGAGGAACCATCCCCGCATTCGCGTGGAGTGATCTGGGAAAACCATGGAAAACCCAGATCAGGATGGCTGGAGTGCTTTATCGAAAGCTACTCCTGTCGGATTTTAAGTTTACTCGCCCGGTAAATCCTTTCTATTCCATTCCCTAATCGCTCGTGGGAAAAATGAGTACAGAAATGAATCGGTTCTGGCCCTGATTTCTCTTATCTTATTTTCACGGTCATTTCGAGATATGAATGTTGCTGGTAGCAATATTTGCTGACTGTCATTCCGAAATACATCTGTCGTGAATTTTTCAATTAGCTTCCGTCGAGAGCAACGCCTTCGGTGTTCCAGGTCTTCCCAACCTAACTCCTTCAACATCGCACTTACGCTTTCCCTCCAACTATATATACCTGTCACGAATCGGGCGGCTCTTCTTTGGACCTTCTCTAAAGCCTCCATTAACCCCTTTTGATGGGGACCCAATACAGAACAACAATACTCTAAGTGAGGACGTACTAGTGACTTGTATACAATCGATTTAACTTCCTGAGTGCATTGATTTAAATTACGACCTAGAAATCGGAGCATACGATTTGCTTTCCCCATTACATTCTCGATATGCTCATTCCACGACAAATTATTACGAATTGTTACCCCTAGGTATTTAGCGGATTCTACCGTTCTAAGGACAGTGTCATTAATCGTATATTCATAGTTAAATGGTGTCACCTTTTTACTTACACGCATGACTTGGCACTTTTTAGCGTTTAACTCCAACTGACAATCTTTACACCATGCAATTATTTTCGTAATATCGTCTTGTAACAAAGCGCAGTCGTCCTGGGTTTTGATTTCGCGATAAATTATAGCATCATCGGCAAATAACCTTTTCATTCCCCCTATTATGTCGCATAGATCATTGATGTATATGAGAAACAACAGAGGCCCTAACACGCTTCCCTGGGGAACTCCAGACCCCACTTCAGTAAGTGATGAACGCTCACCGTCGAGAACTACACACTGTGTTCTGCCCTTCAGGAAGTCTGCAACCCAGTCGCATATTTGTCTAGATATGCCGTAACCGCGAAGTTTCCTAAGTAACCTAGTGTGAGGCACAGTGTCGAAAGCTTTTTTAAAGTCTAATAGAACCAAATCAACCTGGGATTGCTCATCTATAATTCGGCACAAGTCGTGAATTAGAAGTGCAAGTTGTGTTTCGCAGCATCGGCCTTTTCCGAATCCATGTTGATTTGGATTTAAAAGCTCACCTTCATCCAAGAACCGCATGACATTCCAATAGATGATATGTTCTAAAATCCTGCAAAATATTGAAGTTAACGAGATCGGCCTATAATTCTGAGGATCACTAACATTCCCATTTTTAAACAATGGAGTTACGATAGCGGTCTTCCATTCGGCTGGTATTTTTCCTTGATCCAGAGAGACGGCTTATCTTTGATGTAGGGATTTTATTAAAAAAAAATGAACAACAGAATCCAAAGGGTGTAGTGATTGCGTTGTAGGGTATCTCGTAGAGGAGTGCTAATATGATCTGTGGAGCCTGTTCAAATACGAATTGTTTGATACTCCTCTCCCTGGCAGCGTGCATACCAAACAAGATGTGAAAACCTATCAAAGTTGGTTCAGTAGTTTTTGCAGATGCAGCTAGCTTACAGATTTACAGCGGTATAGTATAATTATTCCTTCCTCGCTAAAACATCTGTTTCTGCAGCTGAATAATCAAATATTTTTGAATGTAAAATCCTCTCCGCACCCCGCAGGACTGAATCATTTACTTAATACGATATAGTGAAGTACTGTCTGCTTATAACTCTGGAAGAGTCAACGACACACCAACTTTATTCAGAAATAGGACTAATGGCTACCATTACACCGATTTATTTTTCGCTCATTTAATTATTTTGGCAAAGTATACTTAGTTTTTCCAGTCTACTGGTAATCGATTTTGATGGAAAAAAAATTGGGTAGATTTGTAGAAGCAGAGCTTCGTGTTTCTGAATTAGAGATGAGGTGGCATGATGCGGCATCAATTTGATTGGGTGAAGCTTGGGAAAGGTTTTTCTGAACACCCAGCTTGGTTCTTCGTGTGGTACTGAACCGCAGTCACAGCCTGTTTAGACAGACAATATCGTACAAATGCTTCTATGGTCTGTAACGTGTATTTATGCTTCATCTCGCAGTCTATTCAGCCATCCGCCTCTTAACGACTCCGTACACTGCAGAATGCCTGTGGCTGTTTGTCACGACACGTCTACCGGTTGTAAACATGTTTTCTGGGATCAGCATTCGACCAGATTCAAAATATTCAATAATTAAGCTTTGCCGGAAACGGTTCAAGCCCCCAAGACACCAGTGAGGTACTGTTGTGATATTTATAACTAAGTTGCACAATGAGGAAAGGGACAACTCATTACCGAGCGTGGTGTGTGTGCGGTCAGGACGACGCGGGTTTGAATCCCTGTCCACAAGCAAGATTTCTGTTTTACATGGTTCCCTCGAAAGGCCATGGCTGAATTCTTTCACGTTCCTTTATAGTCTCTAATCACCTCCACGTCGACAAGGTGTAAAACCACAAAAAAGCCAACTAGTTGCTAAATTACTTCCTTCTGATCCAAGAACCGAAAAAATTATTTATTCTCAACTTCTATACGGACTGCCAAAGCATCATTGTAGAGATTGTTCTAAGCGTGTTCAGTCATTCTTAGTTCTCTTCGAACCTAAGGAAGTTTAGTGGATATAGTGGGAACAATCACGTTTCATGCAGCCTTTGATGATAGCACTCGAAACTGAAACAAACATAATCGTGTGTGTTTCATTCTTGTTTAGGATTTTTTGATGCAAGTAGTCGTTATTACCGCCAGGTATTGCCTAATTTAAGTTCTATGAACACATTACTTCTTTCCTGCTGTGAAGATAACGACACGATAAAGAGTATACCGAGGGTGTAAGGCTCGCCCCGGCACTCGGGGGGACGCGGCTTCAAATCAGCGTCCAGCCATTCAGATTTAGCGTTTGCACGATTTCCCGAAATCACTCCAGGTTCCTCGAACACACCATGGCCAAATTCCTTCACATTCCTTGTCTAAAATCCCCTGCCACCTGAAATCTACCTCGACTAGGCGTGAAGCCCAAGAGGAGAAAAAAAAATACTGTGGTAGAATTAAGATTTTGTGAACAGAAAACAGGCTTAAGGTATAACCCAAAATGTAACCTTCAAAACTACGATGTATAAAAGTCCATTAACGACGTGAGGTGTTTTCCCGGAATTCCGGACCCCCCCCCGGTGAGACTTCGTGAGGTCTAGTCGGACCCCCCCCCCTCTAAAATGACGCGAGATTTTGACAGAAACCCCCCCCCCCCAACTAATCGACCTCGCAACTTTGAGGACCTTTTTTTAGGTCTCATTCTTCCAAGGGTGCTTATACTCCCCCTAAGGTCTGTTTTTGGAACAAATACTCCCTAAAGTCGATTTTCGCGTCACTTGTTGACATCTTTTTAGCTCTACTATTCTATTAGAATTTCAAAACCTCACGTGAGATTTCCGTTAACCCCCCCCCCCCCCGCTATATTTCACCTCACGTCATTAATGGACGCCCCTTATGAAAGTTCGTGTATCATGGCGTTGACTACGTTCAATTTAACTTCGTTTGAATTTGTGTTCTTGTTCATTCAAATCTTATCTTTTTACATAAAACTTCATAAACTCCAGAAAAAATATTCAAAACCGAGCAATGATGTTCGAAACTGTATTCCGATAATTTCATGGATGGCTCTTTTATTTAATGTTTCGTCCGAATAATGTACGACAAACCCAAAAATTTGACCACCACACTTCACACTCAACCACGAACATAAGTCATCCATACTATACTGGAAATGCTTCAGACATTACTCATCCTTAGAAAACAAGATACCTAAGCTTATTATTACAGAAATTTCTATATAGTACAAGGAGGAAGTCAGATGAACATGTTTGCAACACCGCTTCTAAACGTATATAACGTGCGGTGTTTTAGTTGTACTCTGTAAGAAATTACGAACATTTCAAATCAGTGCTTTCGAATGCTCTGCAGAGCAAGTGGATCAGGAACCATTGACAATGCGTGTAGCCTGGGTCTGCGCACTTGCGGCAGTCACCAAGGTTAACAGTCATCAATCAAAACGCGAACATCGAACTATAGACTCCAAGAAACATTAAAATACTAACCAGCTACAAGAATTTCTTTGCAAGGGAAGTATAAAGACTAAAAATTTCTTACGGAAGTAAGCGCGCCTATTTTAGACAGTGCTCCTAAAGTACACATGAAACACCATGATCAAGAAAACCGCATAGAACCAGCAAGTCAGGTTCACTAGTTAGTATGAATGGGGAACATATTCGGCGATGGTCTTAAGTAGATGTCACTTGTCTTAGTTGATGCAAAAGATCTTAAATCAGCCCCCGAAGAGATTTAACTGGTCCGCATGACGCCACAGTTTTAAGTTCTTTGCATGGCGGGCGTTTAAAAATGGACCAATTGAGGCTTGACGTGCTTTTGAATCCTCCAATCAGAGTACAGGGGGCGTGGCCAGGTGGCAGCACAAACCTCAATCTGCGCAGATATTTCACACCACCCTCTCTCTGTCTTGCGGGGTAAACCCACGCCTGAGGCGTGTTTGCACCGGTGTGCTCAAGTTTGAACACGTATAGCTCACGTGACGTCAAAGCCCCAGACAAGTTTCTACAGGAACCCTAGTGCGCGCCATTACAATAAATGCCAATACACCAGACAGCTCACCCTCAGTTCCCGGTCGACGCTCGTCAAGTACAGTTCACTATGGCTAGTGAGCTTTTCCTGTTTTCAACATGATACAAGTTAAATAGCAGTGACACAAAGCGGCTCACTGTAGGTTTGTCATCTAAACTGGAATTTAAACCAGTAGTTGTACTCGAAAAAGTTTGGTACAGTAAGGTTACCTCACACATGAAGAATGAGATGTACTGAGAGAGCTGGTATACGCAATTGGTGGCTTTTTCAACAACAGTGAGCATCTGCAAACTATTATCTGACTTCGCAACCACACCATCTTGTCCCGAACAGTGGCTGCAGCGAAGACTATATGGGTTTGCAACAGTGCTGTTCCTGCCAATGGTGTGTTTCTAGGCAAATCAACATAAGAAAACATGGTCGATGCCCTGCCAGCAGTGACCAGCGTCATCAACACCATGAAGCCCTGGAGTTATCAAGTTACCAAGTACTACAACGTGTTTGTGAATACATTATCAGTGAAAGTACATTCGTGTCTACCCCCGTTGTGCTATGCAAGGTCTTATAGATTGGCATTTTGATAATATACATGTCAATGAAGTATCATACAGCCCCACTTCAACACTAGTATACGAACGTTTAAAGTTAGAAATTAAAGCATATAAAAGGTTAGTTTATGATGATGTTAAGCGCCAACTTGAACAAGATTTAAAAGGAACTGATGTATGTGGTAATCTGTAAATAAAATCATTTTAGCCGATTTTTTCTTTTGTTTATTTCACCTATCCTAATTAAATAATAAGATAGTATATATATTTTTTAAACATTCTTTTATTTCGGCCACCAATTAGCAATTAAAAATACGTTTTCAGCAAGCCACATATTACAAAATATATGTAAGTTACAAAGTTTTGTCAAATTATTTTTCTTGATTTCTCGTAGGGGTGGACATCCTAAATCGTCTATGTTGTAGCATACTTTCTTCCTCATAATTGTCTGGAACCATCGAGCCTTCTCCCATCCTTTAACGTAAATAATGGAATCGTCTTCATTGGTTATTGCATGTAGAATACAGCATATCTTGCTGAAGGACACGCCATCAGTGTTCTAAGGTATTCCATAGTAATTATGTGTCAACTAACTACTGAATCACCACCTCCACGTGATGGCGAGGATACTCTTATACAATGTGTAGAGATAATATTGTCAGATCGTGTTATACACACAGCTACTTCTTTGAAAATAAACACACCATCCTTCTTCTCGAATTCCTGTGCGTCCAGGAATATGGTCGGCATAGTAATGAACTTCACAATCAGTCAGGCTCTGGTCTTCTTCCTATGAAGGAATATGTGTATTGAGACGATCCAAATGAACTCGTTGAAAGATTGATGTTACTTACCTCATCGACAACTGCAGGACATATGGCACACTCCAACGAAATTTTATCAGTGGTTGAAGAACTTCGTGAAAAAGACATTAAATTGTAACATGGATCAAGTTGTGGCAGAACTATAGCAGCAAGAAGAAATTTCCCAAGGCGTCATGTATTAACGAAAGGACTATCTGTGGCAATCTGATTTAGAGGAAATGACCCTGTAATCTCGTAAAAACAGTAGCTACAAGTATGTACTGATGGTGATTGATACTTATAAAAAGTTTGAATGGGCTCTACCTCTCAAGAACAAGACAGCTAGTGTGGTTGCGGATGCTTTGAAAAGAATCCTAAGTGGTGGTATTGTTCCTAAAAACTTAGACTGACAATGGAAAGGAGTTTTACAATTCAAAGTTCAAGAATCTCATGACTAGCTAGGTATTAACGACTACTCAACATATATCCATCTTAAAGCATCAATTGTTGAGTGACTAAACAGAACCATTAAGAATGCAATATGGCAAGAATTCAGCAGACGTGGTTCACATCGGTGGAATAAACTTCTTCCTCAGTTAATGTCAAAATATAACAAGTGGCATAGCACCATCAAAATGAAACCCTGTGATATAAAGGACAACTCTCTACTTTCAACAGTTTACTTGCGTGTTAAGACTACCACACCAGCAAAATTCAAAGTTTGTGACCATGTAAAGATCAGTAGGTTTAAAGAAAAGTTTGACAAAGGCTATCTATCAAACTGGTCAACTGAAGTGTTTACCATCAGAAAAGTGAAACTATCAAATCCTGTAACTTATTTACTTAAAGAGTATCAGGGTAAACATATTGTAGGAACATTTTACCAGCAAGAATTACAATTAAAAAAACCTCCAAGGAAAATGAAAAGGAAGAATATAACATTAGTGAAGTGGCTAGGTTTTGATAAATCACATAACACATGGATAAATGTAAAATATTTATTTAAATTATATTTTTTATCAATAAACAATTGTACAGCATATATTTTTTTATTTTTAACCATTCATCATATCTATAATTTCAGTATTTTTTAACATATATGAAGATAAAAAGACTTTTACATTTTTTTTTACAACCGATGTTACATAGCTCATTATATATTAGACTGTTTCTCCAGTGCATAGATAAAGTATTTGTTTCCATAGCAGTGTTTCCCTCATTCATTATATATTAACAACAATGAGTGGTACAGTTCATAAATTAGGTTCTTTATCCAGCACTGATATTTGATACCTAACACTAAATTACAGTGCACTGGTAAAACCCCACAGCAATTTATCACAGCTCAAACCAACTATTTACAAATCGACATCAGACAGATGACCATCAACTATTTACATCAGATGACCACACATCAGGCAAATGACATCGGACAAATGGTCGCACATCAGCATCAACTATTTACAAATCATGTTTAGCCATCAGACATGACTATCAACTTCATACAAATCATGTTTGTAATCAGCTAGATGACCACAAATCAGTTATTTACAACATACTTAAAACTCATCCCACCCTCTAGTGCACTGTAATAAATACACACCTATAAACGCTATATTTAATATGCATTCACACATATTTACAAACAGTTGCACACACATTCATTCAACTACGGACCTTTGCCCCCAAGGTAGGGTCCCAATACTGTCGGGGTAAATATAGTGCATATCATACAATCTAGACCGACCCAGCTTGGAAACGTCAACAGTTGTAACTCTAGAGAGGTTTGATTGGAAACGATGTTAATTAGATGGAGCACCATGCAAACATTCTACATAATCTTCTATTGAAAGTTTTTTTGTTACTATTCGTGCCAGAACATTGGCCCGTCGTGAGGTCTGGTTGGATTCTAGACGGAATGAATACATTTTAGACCTTGGACCCGCAAATTCCACAATCGGGAAGCCATTCGCCTCATCCTTCAAACCCCAACAAATTTCTCGTTATAGGGTTCTATATCTAAACGGTTGTTGTGTTTATATCCAGATGTATCGAATTCCCCCCTGTTGTGTTTCATTATTTCATACGGATCACAGCCATTCACCAAATAGATGAAACTGTCTGTGTGGCGAAATTCATAGTGAAATCGATACATCTGCAGATTAGACAGATCGAGAATGCATATCCGTACGTAGAGCTACTTGATGAAAAGTATCCGCACTTTCGCCATCTCCAGAGCCACAAAGTCTTTCTCAAAAATAGTAATCCGCTTAAAATGTCATGGTGTTTTCAAATGTTCTACACTGTTTTGTCGAAAATTGAATAGTTCATAAGTTTGAAAAAGTCTCTCTCAAATTCTGACTTGGCTGACTGACGAGTTCATGTGTTGAGAGAGATGTATTCTTCCAACCACGGTGACTGAAAGATATTACCCGGTGTACCGTGCCCAACTTCATCCCCAAGCCTACACGTTGCTGGAGGACTCGGTAATGGAAAACGTACCGAAACTTATCCTCCAGCGTAGTCATTAGCTTGGGGAAAGTAGATCCATGGGCGGCTTTGTAGTCTGGATATGGCTGTAGGTCTGATAGGAAGTAGTGTTTATCCTGGGGAATCGTCAGATCTACCTCTAAAACGAAACCCCTAGATGAGTCTGCTTCTATGCTCATGAAGTCTATGCTACTAGCAATCTGATTGCCGATAACCATCGAAACCCTCCAGGGGGTAGATACTCTGACATGGCCCAGCCATACAGATTGTTTACATCAAAATACATGATGAAATTTTCAGATGCGTCGTGGTTGCACTCCGCCATGTACCGGTTATTTGCCTTGGCATTCCTGTGGACGCACTGACATATACCACCACGAATTCCACGTTCGAAATAGAAAACCATGTCGATATCCATCAGATGATCCAGCTAGACACGCGTTCTCTTTAATATGGCCTGCCACGAAAGGCCTGGAGCTGTGAAATAGTGGGCGGGGACCACGGTGAACTTCTCAAAACATACATCCCTAAATTTTTAAAACAGATCCGCAAGTAGCCGTACATCTGTCCCCATGTACAGATTTGCATATTCACCCAAGTTTTCGACCTGGAAAGTACGCCACACTTGAGTCGCGTGTTTGTAGTCATCGTCTGAAATTTCAGACTCCGACAACGAACTATAAAATTTTGAATTTGGTGGGAGCATGTTCTCTTTGAGCTTCTCCATCAAATCCATGTATTTGTAAGGGAAGACTCCTTTTCGCTAAACTAGTTGGAACTTCTAGGGGTACGTGAAATGCGCAGTTTTAATGTACATGAAACGGTCCTCAAGGGTTCCAACCAGCTTATCCAATGAGGACTGCATGAAACGGTACGAGTCCAGGAACCGCAATGTGATTGATGTACGACTAATCTTTTTAGAAAACGCAATGTAACGTCAAGTGTTGATGGGTAGGACATCCATCCCATCATTATCGAGGTGTGCTAAGGCCCTAACAATGAAGTGCGCATCATACCCGGACAAATTATGCAAAATTATGGGTATGTATACAAAGCCGTCACAACAGATGTGGCATACTGTGGCACTTGTAAATTGTGCTTAATCATCAGCCAACATTACAAGAGGTGTGACCGCCTTGTAAATTTCATCATCGTCACGGACCAGTTTCACGAGTTGCTGCAGTAGCCACGTCTCAGTGTTTTCCCCCAAGAATGAGTCTAATCTGTTCAGCTGAGGGTCGTATGCGCAAAAGACCTGGTATGTCGAGGCAAAAGGGGTGCAATCCTGGATTTCTGTGGAGTGAGAGGGGTTGGGGTCGGGTCTGCAGGTATCAAAGGTCTTCAACAAACATTCAAAGTCAGCGTAAACGACGAATGATACACGCTATTGGTGCACAAAATCCTTAAACTTTGTCTTCGTCGCCGGGTAGGTCGACTCTTAAAGCGCTCAGCCTTGCGCAATCAACCTCATGACGGCTCAAGAGATCTTCGCGCCCAAATGATGCAGACATCTATCACAAACGAAAATTGAAAATGTATTTTTAGTTATTGAATATGTGACTAACCGCGCTAAGTTCTTGATCCAGCAGAAGTGAAACTTGCCTTCACTCTCTGTAATCAACAACATGTTAATATGGAAGCCGCGTTTGACTGCAGCATGTTGGAGGGGGATTATAACTCTATGTTTTCTACCTTCTGGTTTCAAGCCATAGACATTGATCGAATATTTAGAATTTTGCCTCTCAAATTTATAAATGTGTGAAAATTTTATATGGAAGTTTATTCCTGCAAAATCTGATTCGTACTTGGAACGTACTTTAATATACCTGCTAACTCTTTCCGGGGGAACTTCCACTTGTTCGTGAAATACATGGATCATCCAAAGAAAACAACGATCATCAATGTTATCAATATTGAACATTCCTTTCATTGCTTCGATATCGGATGGCAATGCTATAAATGGAGAGCCCCGATACATCGGTTCGAATTTAGCTACATGGATGTCGAGGGCATTAATTTTATCGATGCATTAACCACTATCCCGATCCTGGAGTTCACTAAATCTCATCTTGAAACACAGACTTCATACCATTCTTCCAGGGAAGTGCTTATTGTGAGATCGCCCAGCTTGGGCATAAAACAAATTCGGGTGAAGTTAATGTCGTCTTTCTTCTGAATTTTGAAAAGGCAATCCAACCCCACCTGGCAATTTATAACCGGTGTTGAAGAATTTGAAATAATCGCGGAAATACGCTCATTGAAAATATCAAAACATGCTCTTAAAATAAAAATAACTGAGTGGGTCTTTAAAATTTTCAGAATTTTGAACATTACTATAAAGTAATCTATTCCCGTAAGCACTTGCCCTGATAGTTGGCTTTAGACACGTAGCATCCGGTCGCTGGTGAGTTGGGCAGCCACTGGGACGAGGGCCCAGAGTGCATCAATCGTCCAGTGGTTCTGCCCACGCTGCCGTGTCTGCTTGAGGCATGTCCACTGCAAAGTTGGTATGCCCCACAACGCTTCCAGGTCCTGCGGCGAAAATTATTCATAGTCATATACAAATAATTGAATTCAAAAAATATACAATGCAAAAAATATTTAGTTTTAGACAGACAAAACTTACCACAAGTTGTATCCACTGTCTCCTCACTATGATTATCAGCATCATGAGGACAAACTGTAGGAAAAGGAGAAAAAAGTCAGTCTTAATATATTTAGATAAAGCTTAAGCTATTAGAATTAAGAGAAGGTATTTAACGTACAGTTCAGGAAATAATTTGTTATCTCAGGAAGATTTAGAGCGACTGTCCCCTCATTCCAATAACTGGAAGTCGTAGGAAGAGCTAAAACGAAAAAAAACTGAAACTGTAGTTTGGAACACACAAAAATATATTGTATATAAATTTTAATATACTTACCATTAGTATTATCCATTGCCCCCTCGTTCCAATATCTGGAAGTCATTGTAAAATCGACAAGAAAATTGAATCTGTAGTTTGAAAACACACACAAATACACACACACACACACACACACACACACACACACACACACAGAGAGAGAGAGAGAGAGAGAGAGTTTTATACTCTTACCGTTAATAGTATCCGCTGCCCCCTCTTTCCAATAAGTGAAAGTCGTAGGAAGAGCTGAAACAAAAAAAATCTGTGTTTTCAGACACACACGTGGAGAAACCAACAACAAAGAGAAAATTTTGAAAAACACTTACCAGGCAAGGCAGGCAAAGATTCATCACGCTTCTGAGGATAAACTATGGGAGAGGAAAAAAAAAATCAGTCTTAAAATGTATACATAAAAGTGTAAATTTGGCAAAGTTAAGAAAAAAAAAAATAAAACTAACTTACAGTTATAAAAAAAACTCTTCAATCTCAAAGACGGATAGCACAGGCAAATCTAAAAAAATAAAAATATTAGTAGTAAAAAAATAAAGTACACACACACACTTTTAAAACATTACCTGCATCAGAGCGAGACTGCGACATTGTAGACAACGGACACTACTAACGAGGTGAACACGGCGAGTGACTGACTGGCAGAGGGCGCTATGTGGACACCCAGCAGCAGTACTGTGACGTCAGCCCAGTTCCGCATTCCACGCTTTCGAAACAGCAAACAGGCACCGAAATATTTCTGCATACTTTCGACACTTATAATCGCTTCTCAAACTAGGTTTGGAATACCAAAATATTTCTGCATGCTTTCGAAGCAGACCACTAATGCATTTCGATAATAGCAAACAAACACCGAAATAATAGCTGGGTAAATAGTTTGGGGATTGGGAAACCGAAATTTATTTGTAGATTTATACAAGGCGTACACTTTATGTATTCATTTCACAACCATTCACCTAGTGCACCCTCGGACCGAATTCCAGAGTGCTTACGTCACGCGCGGCACTAGGAAGTATTTGCAGGCGAGCGCTTGATGCCCGAGCAAATACCTTCTCCGAGCGCTCCTGTGCAAACAGACCTCAGGCGTGGGTTTTCCCCCACACGAGAGGGATAGTGTGGGATGTCTGCGCAGATTGAGGTTTGTGCTGCTACCTGGCCACGCCCCCTGTACTCTGGATGATTCAAAACCCCACCAAGCCTCAATTGGTCCATTTTTAATCGCCCTCCATGCAAAGAACTTAAAACTGTGACGTCACGTGGACCAGTGAAATCTCTTCGGGGGCAAACTTAAGATCTTTTTCACCAGCTAAGACAAGTGACATCTACTGTCTTATCCTTCTATAGTGAACAGTTTTTGTAGATACTTACAACTGAACGTGAAAATGTAATCACGATGAAATATAGAAGCGTGTGCAATCTTAGTTTAGGCGAGAAGATTATTTCTATTATTGATAGCATCTGTGTCGAATGTAGGTATGTAAATTCACGTGTGTCATATTAATTCGATAACTCTCCATTTAAGGATTTCATTTAAAACTGAGCTTTAATCAAATTAAACGAACATTCAGCTTTTTTAAAGCCAAAATTTTTTTTTACGCTATGGTACGGTTGGGTTCTAGAAACATAAAATTGCCTTACGACGTCATATTTAGGAGCCTGCATTTCTGAGTATTTTGTTGTAAACAGACAGTGGAATCAATCAATTGGTAACCAGATTAATGCTGGCTAACTGCTTCATGAAAAACCTGCAGATATTGCAAAGGAAAATCTGAGACTTTATGAAGGGATTTATTAGTATAAAGTTTCTTCTCAGAGTCTAATGTTTCCAGGGGATTACGACTTTTGGGACCTGTATTGGCACTTGTGGGACCCCATACGAACCTGGAATTGCTTCCACTTGTGCCACGCCCTTTCTGTCTACTTTCCTATCGATCTCCGTTCGTCAGCTCTTGTTCTTTTCTGACCCTCATCCTATTTTAGGGCTGTCGAAAGGGTGTCGACTATGCGCACAAAATGTGTCAAATCACTTTTAATCAGACTGCTGACTATTGAAGAAAATGGAAAGGATTTTTTTTTTTTTTTTTTTTTTTTTTGCCTTTACAAGTTTCTTGCAATTGTTATATATAATGGAATACAAAATTTAGGATGTAGTAAATGTCTTTAGAAGGCATAGTTATTAAATTAGTGTGATTAGAAGTATCGAAAATAGAAAAAGAAATCCTTAACGTGTCGACTATAGCTGTGCTTAACTCACTGCTGAATGAAGCAGGTAGAAAATAAATCTCCGTAATTTCAGTAGATCTTACCAGTTTTCAGTTTAAAAAGTTTTCAAAAGAATTTCCAATTTAGGCACAGGTAAGTATCTTCGCATTTTGTATATCCCGATCTCCTCAAATTACTATTTTCAGAAATAATGCAATACAATTGAATAATCATTTCCCATAGATCCCAGTTGCGTAGCCAATTTATAGCTAGATAATTACACAGCAATATAGATCTATACACCAGGAGATGCAGTCAAAATAATATGTACTGCATTCATTCAATTTTCTAGCAATTATTTTGCAGGCACTTGTCAGATATATACACCGAAATTGCAAATCGCTTTCTTCAAAACAAATATCCCTCTTATCAAAATCGTATAGAGCATTAAATCTACACAGGCTCCAAACATTTCTACTGTTTACCTACGTCAATCTAACAGAAGGAATGTTATAAAGGAAGACTTTGGAAAGCAATATGTTACGTCATATTTATAATAATACAATTATTCAAGCAGCTGAGGATTAAATTTATTGTCATCCAGTATTTAAGAACTCAATATTTCTATTATCGAAGAACAATGGACAAATTGAGCAGTAGAAGTTATCTCTTGAACAAGTGCGACAGTTATTTTTCATCGTTTCTTGAAAAATTTATTCCAAATAAGACTATCGATGTATATGAGATTTAAATACCATTTTTTTGTTGATAAACTTAAGCCTCTTTATCATCTTTGCAATTACAGGAGATTCTGACTGTTTCGATGGTGAACAATAAGGCTCATTCGGGAGGACGTGAGTTCGAATCCTCGTCCAGCCATCCAGAATTCAGTTTTACAGAAATCATTACAAGTAAATGCAGGGATGGTTCCTTCAAAAAGCCATGTCCGAATTCCTTCCCCCCAGTCTTTTACCACCTATAATGACCTCGACGTCGACGAGGCGTAAAAACAGAAGCAAGGAGATTCTACAAGGAGAAATAAATAGTTGGACTGCGCCAATGGCAATACATTGGCTACCAGAGAAAAAGGAACTGTACAGTGAGTTAGCGGTAGCCTTCTCGTCTGATATTCCGTAGTCCACGGGTTCGAATTCCTGTTAGGCAATCCTGATTTTGATTTTACAAAGTTCGACGAAATATCTCCACTCAAAATCCATGGTAGTATCTCCATCTGGGACACTATATTTGTTTCCAGTTCCCTGTAAATAATAGTCTTTAGGATCTGCCGACAAGCAGTGGCACCCAATAATAGATTTTAACTGCAGAATAAAAATTCCAACTGAATTCTAATTTGATCACTGAACCCAGTGGGTGATGGTGAAGCTCAGGACTAGCATTCGCGAGGACGGGGGTTCGAATCCCCGTCCAGGCACCCAGCCTCCCGAAATCACTTCAGGCGAATGGTGGGATGGTTCCTTCATAAGGTCATGGCAGGTTTACTTCTGATTCCTTGTCCCTATTCCTCTGTGGGCTCTAATGACTTTGAGGGGAGAATAAGGGCCGAAAAAGGAAACTTTCCTCCTCTCCTCCCCAGCTACTAAAGTACATTTCTGAAGAGCTTTTTTATTTTATTTTCATTATGGCCTTACGCCTCTTCGACCTCAAAGTGATCAGAGGCGAAGAACGACTGGGGGCAATGAACCAGAAGGAATTCGAACTTCCTCTTTTGAAGAAACCATCCCGACATTCACATGGAATGATTTGTGTAAAACATGGAAAACCTGCCGTACGGGTATTCCAACACACGTCCTCCTGAATGCGAGGTCATATTTGAAGAGAATCGCAGAGAGTAACTTTCCTATTTTTCTATTCTGCACAGATTAAATTCTTACAGGCGCCTAATCAGTTAGACACAATCTTATCGCAAATTGTCTTACTACAGTATACAGTTCACCATCTCTCTTATTAAGCTGTTCAGAATGCCTTTATTAATATTTGTCAGCCATTTTCAATTGTGAACTGATGGGACCTCAGAATGATGAGTTCTGATCCTCATGAACTTGTGAGGCTGTGTATTCTAATGGGGGCGAGCTTAACTTTTGACACCTATCAGCGTTTCGCGTAACTTGCGTTCTCAATGATAGCTGTAATTCTATTTATGAAATGTATAGTTTACTAGCTGTTACCAGCGTGGACTTAGAATTTCCAAGCTGGAATTGAATATAGAAAGATGTAAGTAACACACGATTTGTCCCAAACACCTTGTTGGCATAATATGACGGAAAGCCATCACTATACCATTGTACCGTCGAACTTGTCTCATGAAGAGAATCAATTTCAAACATGTTAAAAACCAAGGTGGAGGGGTTTAACTAAAGGCATCTTCAATGTCAGCTTGTTCTTTTTACACCATGAGCATCATATTCTTCGGTTCTAATAACTTCAAAACGACATATATTCTAAATAATAAGTTTTGTCTAAACGACATTTGATAACAGATCATTCACAAACAGCGAGAGCAGCATAGCCCGAGTCACTGAGGAAACACGCATCCGTCTGTCTGTCACCATTCGATAAGATATCAAAAATTCATGAGAAAAGTAAAAAAAGTATCCTGTGCCCATCCTAAAGATTTAAAATACTACCTTGTCAAATTCCATCAATATGGGTATAGCTATTTAGTGGTAAAAACGTAACAGACTTTCGAATTTATAATACTATTAGCGTAGATCACGCAAAAAATGACTGCGAGAGAAACAACGCCTGAGGGATCAATATAGCGTAAAAAAGTAAACACGATTTGCCATGCGTAGTACATGCAGTTTAACATTAAATCCGAACAACGGAACATCCAAGTGTGGCTCGTTCGATCAAAAGCAACTCCTAAAACTTTTTTTAAAAAAAATTATGGCTTTACGCCTAGTCGACGTCGAGGTCATTAAAGGCGGGATGTGGTTGGGGACAAGCAACGGGAAGGAATTCGGCCATGGCCTTTTTAAAGAGATTTGGGGAAATAATGGAAAACTCAAATCTGGATGCCTGGACGGGGATTCGAACCGCCGTCCTCCAGAATGTGCACAACTTTTATCCGTCTTCCAATCTTATTGGTTTCTTTATTATATCAGCTACAGAGTATATTCTAAGGTAACTTCAAGTCTTGCGCCTCCCCCATCTGTATTTGATAAAAATAATAATAATAATTTGGGGGTGAAGGGACATTGCCACTCGAGCATGTATGCTCCATCGTCCATAATGCGGGTTCCATATTTGCATAGGGTTGGCAATAATTAAAGAATGCTCTGCGCCTAGTTATTTACGAGGTGTCCTTGCCCATCTCATTAACCTGAGCGGGAATTATGTGGGCCACCTTATCTCTTAACGTGCAGCCTCGCGTACAAGGTTATTCCACAACTGGGAAACGAATGGTTTCACTAACAAGCAAATCCTCTCTGTTACGAATTCACTCCAGGTCAGTACGTAACTTAGTATAAATGTCGATTTGCTGTGCACTGTACTATTACTTTGTATCTATACAAAAGTTTCTGGCACCATTTTATTTTGTCTTCTTTGACATGCCTTGCGGGCTTAGGCTGCTTTTCCACTACGTGGCTAGTAGTGGGCGACCGCAGTCGCTAGCGGCTAGTTTTGTAGCGACTGTTGTAGCGACTGCGCGCGCGACTGTATTACACAAACTAGCTCATTTTCAAAATGGATGTAGAAGAAGTAACATGTCTTTACTTGTTAATAAAAAGAAAAAGAATTTTTCTATTAACTATAAATTTATTTACATTGAAAATACAGTGACGCATTTATATTTAGAGATAGTAGAGTATATATATATATATATATATATATATAAAAACACTGACCAAGAATGAACTAAATATTCCAGAAAATGAGTCAATTTCATCAATGCACCGATGCATTATGTTTTCGTCGGTGATGATGCTTTTAAACTAACTGATAAAGTTATGCGTCCTTATAGTAGCCGAACTTTATCAACAAAAAAAAAGCGTGTTTAACCACTGGTTGTGTAGAGCAAGCCGATACATCGAGTGCACATTTGGGATAATGGCCAATAAATGGGGTATATTTCACAGAGCTTAAACTCAGACATAGATTTGTCTATAGAAATTGTTAAAGCTACGTGTATTTTGCATAATTTTGAAAGGCGTGGCCGTAATGAAGATTTAGTGCAAGGATGCCCCACCCACCTTGGCTAGTCTTCCAAAAAGTCTCCCAAGCCGGCTTGAGCAAGTTTCGGTCAGAATATTCTACTCTCCATATTCCATATCGATGGCAAAGACTCAATTTCTCTTATGGCTCTTATGAAATCTTCCGTATTTGTGTCTTGCGTCATTCTATCTTGCACAAAAAACACGTCTGTTTTTCATTCACGTCACTCTGCATACTCACAACAATTGCGCCGGAGGCGGTCAGTCGCGCAGTGTGTATTGCGCAGTAATTTTATGAACGTTTTGGGTCGCGCGCGGCTGCTCGAGCCGCGTGTTCCTTTGCAGTCGCGACGACTGCCAAGTCGCGGTCGCGTCAATGGGTATGGTCAATGCCATAACTGAATAAATAAGAATCGCGCGCGGCCAGCCGCCCTCGGTTAGCCGCTTAGTGGAAAAGAGGCCTTAAGGTGTAGCTCTAGAAGAGCAAGAGCAGCTAAAGCTATTAGAACCCAAGAATCTGATGCCCATACTGAAGAAAGAAGAGACCATGCCGAAATAAAGATGCCCTCTGTCTTTTTGTTACGTTTTGTCGACTATATGGCTATACCGATATTGAAGGAATACTAAGTTCACGCGTACGAAGTCGCAGGTAACAGCTGGTTTTCGTTCCACTCTGAGACTTCACCCTGCTGTACTCATACCAACAGGCAATAGCAGACCACTGGTGACTCAGTGGTTAGGCGTCTGACTACAGATCGAAAGGTCCACGGTTCGAATCCCTATCACGGCGGGGTTGTCATAGACCCTTAATCTGACCTTCACCTCTGGCACAGCTTTTTGTGTAATGTGACTTACGCCGGAGCATTTCTTCGATTACGATTCCACGTTAAACTGTAGGCACCCTATAACCGGTAGTATTACCGGGTTAGGTTAAGGCAGGCTACGACGGGCGGAATTCGCAGAGAGTAAAAACCCTGCCTTTGTCCTTATCTCTCCGTCTTAGTCTTATCTATGTTCCTTTTTTTTTTTTTTTTTTTTTTTCTGTCATCAGTCCTTGGACTGGCTTGATGTAATCCTCCATCCCTTCCTATCTTGTGCTAACCTCTTCATCTCTACATATCCCTTACAACCCACGTCCTCAATTATCTGCTTCATATAATCTCTGTCTTCCTCTACAGTTCTTACCTTCGACTGTTCTCTCCACTAACAAATTAACCAATCCAGCATGTCTCAAAATATGACCTACCAGCCTGTCTCTTCTTTCTGTAAGCTTCTTCCACAAACTTCTTTCCTCACCCATCATTTCCAAAACTCGTCCATTTCTTACTTTGTCTGTCCACTTAATTTTCAGCATTCTTCTGTAGCACCACATTTCAAATGCTTCAAGTTTCTTTCTTTCCGGTATTCCTAAAGTCCATGTTTCGCTACCGTAAAGTGCTGTGCTGCACACAGAGAGTTTTAAAAAGTTTTTTTCTAATTCCTAGATCAATATTTGAAACTTAAAGATTTCTCTTTTTCATGAAGGCTCTTGTTGCTAGTGCTATTCTGCTTTTAACATAATTCATATCATTCAGCAAACCCGAAAACAATGCATCGACACTTCCATTCACATAATTTGATTGACGTTATATTAGTACATACGACAAACTGCCAACGAGTTTATAGCTTGTATCGACCTCCAACTGCTACTTACCGCAGCTATAAGGAGTATAAATGCCATATACGCTTCACCTGTAAGTACTACAACGTGTATCAGTGGATCTGCCGCATACCATTAGCAGTTCCATACATCTGGCAACCAGAACGGAACACTCTCCCCACTATTAGCTTAGGCGTAGTTATCTCCTTTACTATTTCGCCCTCTATTGCTTACGCTCGATGGCGGCTTCGTAACTTCCACTAAAAATTCAGGAAACTGGTACGCGAAAATTGAAACTTTGATGGCTTTACCCCTCGTCGTCGAGATAATTGGAGGCGGGTAAGAACTGGGGGCAAGGAATGGGATGGTAATCGGCCATGGCCTTTTAAAGCAACTATCCCTGCATTCGCCTCGAGTGATTTGAAAACCCAAATCTGGATGGCCAGATGGAGATTCTAACCTGCGTTCTTCCGTTACCGCTCACCCTTCATGCTCGGTATAAGTCGCGGTAAATTAATAGTGCAAGATTTCTATTTCCAGATAATATAGGACTGAAGTTTTCTTCTGCAATATCTTACCTACCCGATTCAATGAGATGCTACTCCAATTGTCTGCTTATATCCACTCTTGGTGTCTGTTTTGAAAGTGGCGCGGGTATGACATCTATATATGCTTAAGATACGATCCCAGTACTTCATGAAGTGATACATCGCATTTATATTCGATACGAGGAGTTCATATTACCGGCACGGAGTTTCGTGTTTCTAGCGACGGACGTGCCTTGAACCTTAGCAGAGCTTGTTCCTGGTGACCGAACATATATCAAGTGACGAAGCGTGAAATCTGCTGAAACTTTTAGAAAATATTTCACATAGTGCTAAATCTAATTTCATGTTTTGCTGAAGGATTTACGTCACGTCGACGTGGGGAGAAGGAACTGGAAGCAATTTCAAGGAACCGTGCCAGCATTGCTAAATCTATGGCCGGACAGGGACTTGAACCAGCGTTACAGTTTAAAAGAATCTTACGTTCTACTGAGAACAAGTTTGAAATGCCACGGATTGAGTGAACAGTGAAAAAACTATCTTTGAATACTGCCAAAACTTTCTACACAGTTAACTTCTTCTTTTTGGTGTAAATGGAGTTTTCTTCTTAGTTTCTTGACAGAGCTTGGAGTGTTTAACAAGATCGTCAGCCGGTTAATATCCTGCCCAAAAGAGAAGAAAGTCAAAATAAAAGTTTCAAACCAAGCTGTAGGCAGCTTCGATATGGTTACGTGACTAAGGCAAACAAATACTCTGTAGAAAATCTTGAGGAATGCGTTCGCGAAGGATTTGGATGGCTGTCCAATGCAAATCGAGGTAGGAACCTATAAACATATCAGCTCTTCAATAAGTTTAAGTAAAACCAAACTGAATAGCCATTGCGTCAGAGATTTGTTGATGCAAGGAGATACTTGGGACGCCGACGGCTGAGAAAGTATCCTACAGGAATCCACAGGATCAACTACTCCAGAGAGGAACAAAGCCAAGTGTTCAGTACTCCTGGTGAACAATCCTGCTATTCGTGCTAAATGCATTAGAATCAACGTCCTGAAAGGGGATTACAATAATGTTTTCCTTTTTACGCAGAAGATCTTGATAAGTGGCGAGTACCACAGCCATGAGCTGGAATATCAACCAGGTCACGCCACGCGAGATCACATTTCATCTTTCAAGAAGCTTTTTTTTTTTTTCTATGTACGTCATAAACCAGCACTTAGAAACTATACTGGACCATTTCTTCCACAATTTTGCGTGCATAAATAATTTTTATATTTAATGTGAGAGCTTTTATATGAATCCTGTATCAACTAATAATAAAAACTATAATTTCTTCAACTTCTGCTACTACTAATATCCGTAAAGGTAAGTATCCCTGTAAAGCTATTTTTTCAATCTTCCAACCTCTCCTACTATTGCTAATATTACCACCGCCAACACCACGATGATTTTTCAGTAGTGTGCGTTCGCTGTGTATGAAGCTTTGCTTCTAGGGAGTCGGGTTGGTTGGTTTTGGGACACTTTTTATTCGATTTCTTTCAGGGGAAAACCATGGCTATGATCATCAGAAATGATCTTAGTGGTGAAAAATCCCTGTGGTGTTCGTGTGCTTCTATTTAAATTTTTAGTGGTTGGTAAACTATGCTGAAAGGCATTGTGTACTTGGGCCACTCCGTAGACATGATTGTTCCAATTGTTTGTGTTATATTGAAGATTTGTGTGTTTATCAGCTTGGTTGTGTAGTGTTGAACATATCCCCACCGGAACCAGCCGCCCCCGCATGATGCGCAGAGATTTCGTCGTGTTTGACGTCAGTCGTTGCCGCAGATAACTTTAACGCTCATGAAATTTCTTCATTTCAAATTGGATATTCCTTTGAATATTCATTTTCAGCTACTGTATAATTCTTGCAGAATATAATTATTGTCGTTTCTGGTGCCCGTGATTTTATTCTGCGGGCTCTGCTTCTTCCAGCAGGTGCCACAAGCTACTCGACTGATTCGAATCAGCACACGGATTGGGTGGTGACATAGCAAGAAGCCTAATGGCTACCTCTTATAGTAGCAGAACTCCTAGAAGTAGGGCAATGTCAGCCTCAATTTTACTGGTATCAAAGCGGATGATACGTGAAACCAGAAACTATACTCTTTATTTGGTGATACCAAAATTCAATGAGTGGATCAATACAGGTTATTCGGCTCAAGTCAATACTTCAGCGAAATACAAAAATAAATAAACCGTCGTTTTGTGGTGGGCAGTTATTCTGGCTCAGGGGATGATCTACTCGAGAAGATAATGAATAGGCATTAAGGATAATCAATGTTAGAATTGCCACATTGAGAATGATGGTAATGCCAACTCTAAACGTATACCTCGACTTTCAATTTTCTGAAAGAGAACTTTTGAATTTAAAGTTCACTTGCTTCTCAGTATGTAACGCGTCTCAACTTGCACGGATGTCAGATAATAATAATAATAATTAATAATATTTTTTTTCGTCATCTGCCTCGCGAATTAGCTGATTCAGTCCCCCACCTCTGAACAGCAACATACCTATTATCTGCTTCATATTCTACATTTCCTTTTTCATACTGTTCTCTCAGTTCACTAAATCATCTCCCAAGTAATAAAATGTGCGCCATCTTCCAGTTTGAGCGATCCTTCCACAAACTTCTTTCATTTCCAAAATCTTTTCATTTCGTACTTTATCTGTGTACTTAATTTTCAAGATCCTTCTACAGCAACTTGTCGAAAACTTCAGTTTTCCTTCTTCTTGCCACTAGGAACAGGTTTAACATATATAAAGTGCTGAGCTCTACACGTAGTTTCAGAGGTTTTGGTCCTAGGTCAGTATTTGGTAAAGTTTCTTTTGATGAAAGCTCTTTGCTAGTTCTTTTATACTTTTAATATTGTTGCATCGGCCATCATTTTTTAATTTTACTTACCGACTAACAGTTCTATTATACCTTTAGGCTAATAAGACTACTAAACGGATCCCCAACCCTTAACTATTACGTAGCTGGAGCAACACTTTTCTTCTAGCCATCTGTGGTCGCCGAAAAAACACAAACCAAAATAACACTAACAATTTGCTGCAACACATTTGACAAGTTCGTTGTATATCGTCAGACTAGTGTTCTGTCCACATTGCTGCTGAATGTCATACTGCAAAGCCTTGTACACAACTGAAGAATGGAGACATAGGCGCCGGCAGGAATACTTTAAGGAGATGCATCTGTTTTTTATATACATTATTAACTAAGGATATCGAATTTATTGACAACGTGTTGAAATTTTTTTGGCAACTTAGGTGCGTTAAGTTATTATTCAAACAGTGAATTTAATAATAACATTTTCCCCTCGCCCACGAGTTGAGAAGGTAAGAACGACGCAGCTCCCACAACTGACAGGTGACAATCAGTCGCTTAACACTTAGGCTAATTGTATGCACAGCTATTAGCACTCAAATACGCTAACGTAGCGTAGTCTTTTCGCGTCATCACGCTAAATTTCATCTGTAAAGCAAGAATATAATAACGCTGAATTTTAATAGTTGCATTGTCAAATATTATGCGGATCAATTCTTTGAAATGTATCATTCCGATAAAATAAAACAGAATTGTATTAAAACATCTGTAAAATACCCAAAAATACGTTTGAACACAGCCTACACCAATCGTCCTTGGCAATTGCGTAGGTGAACTGGTGGATTAGCACCATGAAGATTTGTCTCGGCATGGACTCTGCGAGACTGGAAGCGTTGGGAAGTCAAACTGATCCACGAGCCCAGAACAATTTCCAAATTTTCAAGAAGAATTGATAATGTGGGTTAAAGGCCCGAATATCTCGGATGTGCCCGATGGGATTGAGGTCAGGTGATTTTGCTACCCAGGAAGTCTCGAGTGTTGAACATAATTCTGGAGCGATGGCACGGTGCAAGGTCTCCAGTGGAAAGATGAATAAATGAGATCAGATAGTCTTCTAAGATATCCCTGTGACGATAATCAAGAGGAACGCAGACAGTCACTAGCAGCAATAAGAGGACCCTGCTAGCAAAAAGGTACTCGTGCCATTTCATCAGCATTTACCGACTTGAACCTTGGCTCTTTGATTTTACCGTCTTTCTACGGTTCAGTGATATTGTTCCAGCGTGTACTCAGCTTGGAGAACTACACACAAGCGCGATTTTTTCAGATCTGGGTACAACAAATATTTAGCAAAAGATCTTTTTACATTCGGCGTACATACCTAACATACGGAACTCGGGACAGTAATCTCATTTAAGTCACTACTAGATTCTACAACTAAACCAATTCACAGATTATTTTTTTAATGATTCTGAAACTATCTTGATTACCGATATTCCCTAACAGAGAAAGCTGAAGGTATACATTGCGAATTTGTTAAAGGAAACTATACCCGGGGTATCAGACTACAGAGCCTAAATTAATCATGAACGTAGACGGACCAAGTTCAACTTACTGTCTTCAAAGTCTCACATTTACCTAGCTACTCCAGAATTTTGAGTGGTTGGGATGTATATCTGCACTGCGATACATGGATACTGAATACAGTGTTCAAAAAGCTATGGGAAGTTCAATTACAAATGTAAGAGACAACTTGGAGAAGACAGCCTCCTTGAATTGGAGAAGACTTTTCAAATTCCATTCAAACTAAGAGACCACATCATTTCACTGTTCAAACTACTTGCATATTCCATCCACATGCAAAAGTATAGTTCTTGATGGTGTCTGCTACTTAGCACTAGCTAGTTCATCTAATGTGCTGTCCAAGTCGTCTATACACCAATTAAGTTTTCTGTTTATGGCTTTACGCCTCGTCGACGTCGAGGTCATTAGGGCAGGAAGGACTTGTGAAGGAATCATCCCGGCATTCGAACCCGCGCCCTCCCTAATGCAAGACCAGCTAAGATATAAATCACAACATTGATTTTGTTAAGCGCTTAGGCAATGTGGAGTATCATGCAAGGTACGAAGAAGAGACGAAAGGTCGCCAGGAACAACGTTCCAAAGGCCCTGATAAGCCCCGCGCCTGGCGAGAAACTGAAGGCCATTTGAGTGTGACGATAAGTAATTGGATTGTGTGGTTACATCCTCCCTTCTCCGTGGTGAGAAATGATTCCTGCGTTACTGATACACTATTGTCATATGCGATTTTCGGGGACAATAAATTACACTAACTGCAAGAATGGATTTCGGGTAAACTATCGGAACGGTAAAGACTGAATTGTTCTTATAATATCAATGGTACGTAAATTAATGTGCAATATTTCTTTATCTCCAATCAATGTTAAATTATTATTGCACTTAATGTCTACATTTTACGTTATGTGTATATTAATAAGTACTGAACTGAGAACAGACGAAATTTTCTCTTAATGGTTGTCTCATCTTCAATGACTTACAAAATATTCCTCGATCAAGTTCAGCCAACAATTTTAAGCCGTATCAGACTCATCTGACAAAATGGATCTTAAAGGGAGACTACTTTTTGATATTGGTGTCCTGGGGGAATGAATACCGCAGTGATTTTTCCTAGACTTCTCAGAATACTTGCTGCACTGGGGATAGTAATATTAGTTCTGGCCATGAAAAGTGTAAACTGTATTCTGTATAGTAATTGTTAATTTTTACGCGAATTTTGTATTTTTTTAAGCGGAAATTTTTCATCGTCTCGCTATTTTGCTCTCAGAGTAAATTATGACGACGCTTCAATAAGCACTGCCAAAGGGGGGGGGGGAAATCTTCAGACTGCTCATTTTTGAAACTACTAGGTCTTTTGAATGCGGCAAAGTAGTAGCTATGAAGCAATACCAGTAGCTAGGAAACCTAAACAAATTGATCCTTACAACAGAATTAAAGGGAACATTGATGCAAAAAACTGAAATATTGTAACTACGCCGAGCCTGTTCTGAGAGGAGAGGGCATCACCAAAATAAAACTAAATTATTGCAAAAGTAGAGGAGACCCAGTACATGGCAAATGTCATGCATAATACTTTTTTGTACTTAGGGCTTTATACCTAGTAACGTCATTAAGAGGTGGGAGAGGTCAGGGGAAAAGGAACGGAAAAGTATTCGGCCATGGTCTTTTGAAGGAACAATCGCGTCATTTGTATGGAGAGATTTCGGAAAAACAGAAATAAATCTGGGTGGCTGGACGGGTTTGAACCCGCGTCCTCCCGAATGCCATGACGGAGCGCTACCGCTGTCAGGCTAGATGACTAAACACGTAAAGAGTATCGTGTACAACAATTTATTACTGAGAAATTCTCTTTATAGCGACGCCAAAAAAAGTAACGCTTAAAACTGATCCTTGAATACCTTTCTGATTAAAAAGGTTTGATACTTCACAGCCGACTCTGTACCGGACGCAACGTCACAAGGATGAATGAAAAAAAATAGATACCTATTCCCTATAAAACCACATTGGAGTTTGCCATTGATTTCTACTATAATATCGCTATCAACGAAGTGTTTTTGGGGTCGCAACAGATACCGTGCAGATAGCTATAATTGTTTCTTCGTGCAATTGCTAATTGAAATGACCTATTTTAGATTTTTCAAAGAGCTCACAGACAGTTTGCAATAACCAATATTTAATAAGTTGTTGTACAGCGACGATGAAACTATTTTCAATTAGAGTTCTATATACGTAATATACGTATAAAAAGTGTCGTAGCACCTCAGGTCACGCATACTTCATTGATTGTATATAGATAGATAGATATGTTAACTTTGATCCCATGTGAGAATAATCTCCGGGATTTGGAACAGTACATACACTTATTAGTAATGTTAATATTACTATATAATTGATAATATTATTATATATTGACAACAAGTTAGTTACAACCCATTAGTATAACTAATATCTCCTGTAATCTACAAATACAACCCCGAGTTAATACTTATTACCAGCATCTAACAACCAGTTATTTTCTTACCAACCAGTTACCATGATAAGTTTCACTGTAATTTGCGACTACATATTTTATCATGTTATTTGCTATTTATGTGGAACAGTACACACACCTATTAACAATATCAATTATATTACCAACAACTCATAAGCAGTCAATTACTTAAAAACCTGTTAGTATCATAATTTTTTACAGCAGTTTTTGAGTGCATGCTATCCCATGTTAGTTACTATATATGAGTGAAATTTTGTAAACAGTGTAATTACTTCATTTGTCAAAAGTTTCAACAGAAAGAAAAAAAAAACCATATATCATTTTAGTAATTGTGGACAACTTTGTCACCTTCCCCTCCCATACACCATATATACTATTTTATCAGTCATTCTTAGTTACCAAATTCCAAGAAGAAAATTCTTTCACAGAGTAAAATGGGTTCTGAAGCAGAAACTCTTTCAGTTTGGACTTAAAGTAGTTGGGTTTTTGTAGATAACATTTAATTTCTGTTGGTAACACATTGAATAAGGAAGCTCCAGTAAATGTTAACCCTTTCTGTACAATTGACAGTGATTTGTAATCCTTGTGAATATTATATTTATTCCTAGTATTATGGCTATGTATGTCAGCATTAAGATTGAAGTGTTCAGGATTTTCCACTACAAATGATAGTACGGAGTATACATACTGTGCTGACATTGTTAGTACACGCGGTTGGAATCACGTTCCACATCCAAACTAAAAGCCAAAGAGCTGATTAACAAGGGGTTTACTGCTACAGCGGAATGGCGACAAGAATGGAACGAAGTAGCTCCCAAAATCATCCACCAGCAGGATTTGACTTGCCACGTAAAATATGGGCTACCCTCAACAGGATAAGAACCAACCACGGACGGCGTGACTCGTGAGAACCTCACCCCCCTGTGACTGGAGGACGACTTTAATGTTTTATTTCAAGTACGCTGATGATTGTTTCAGAATGACATTGTATTCTCTAGTATTGTATTGCCATAAGCTAAATAAATACTGTCGAAATGGAAATACGAAACACTCGGCAGTAGTAGGAAAATATGTAAAGTGACGTCCATGAAAAGACAAAATTTCCAAGCACACTTATATTAGATGAAATTTTGTCGGTAAACTAGCCGAGAGAATGTTTGTATGCCTGTGTGTGATGGAGTCGCTTGACAATGGCCGCGTGGAAGTAGATGAATAGGCGAATCCACGTACGGTGGCAATATTAAGAAAGGTTGTGGTTATGTGGAAATGCAACTTGAACAAATGAGAAATAACATGTTACAGCATAAGATACGATGACTTTAGTTTTTAATAGTTTAAGTTACCTTGACGAGACCCATCTTACTGACGTCATTATTATTGCCCGCGTTATTAACCCCCAGTAGAAAAAGAAAAAAACGTAGATGTGGTATGTTTCCACAGCAATAGCTACTTTCCTATTTCGTGGATTGCTTTAGTTCTATGAAAGTTTTCATTTAGGTTTTCCGTCTATCTTAACGTACCGGTTTTTTAACTTGGGGAAAATAACCAAGTTTCGTAGTAAACACTCTCTTTAAACTCTGTTAATTTTGTTGATCTTTGATTGAGGGCGATCTATGGCGCCTATCTCTTGGGATTACGAGCAGAATATTTTCTGCTCCATCAACCGTTCACGTTGACTGATCGGCCATAACATAATGACCACGTACTTACTAGCATATTGGTCAACTTTTCGAATACAATACAGCAGCGATTCGTCGTAACATGCATTCTACAAGTGCTTGGTAGGCAACCAGAGGTATCTGACACCAGATTTCTACGCACAGGTCACGAAATTCCCTTCAATTACGGGCCAGCGGTTTGTGGGCGCGGCACCTGGGAACGAGCATCTCTAAACCGCAGTAGCTGGTCGGCTGTTCGCGTGCTGTAGTGAGCATCTATGGAAAGTGTTTGAAGGACGGTGAAACCACGAGTAGGAGACAAGGTGGTGGACACCCACGCCACATCACAGAACGTGGAGGTCGGAGGCTTCCCTACTCTGTAAAGCAGGATAGGGAAGAGTACGGAACAGTATAATTTTGGTGCTTCCAGAAGTGTTTCACAGCTCAAGAACCGCGATTCTGCCACAGATCACCCCCTATCCTGCTTTACAAAGCAGGCAAGCCTCCGACCTCCACGTTCTTTGATGTGGTGTGGGTGTCCATCATATTGTTGCCTACTCGTGGTTTCACCGTCCTTCAAACACTTTCCATAGATGCTCACTACAGCACGCGAACAGCCGACCAGCTACTCCGCTTCAGAGATGCTCGTTCCCAGCCGTCGCGCCCACAAACCGCTGGCGCGTAATTTAAGGGAATTTCGTGACCTGGGTGTAGAAATCTGATGTTATACCTCTGGAAGCCTACCAAAGACTTGAATCCATGCTACGCCGAACCGCTGATGTATTGCGTTCGAAAGGTGGGTCAATATGCTAGTAAGTACGTCGTCATAATGTTTTGGCTGATCAGTGTATAGTCAGTCATAAGATGATCGCAGTTTTTAAGTTGTATACTAAGCTTTCAAACTGGAAACTCCATGCAAGTCGGTTCGGTAGAACTGAAAATTTTAATCTTTTGTGTTTTTTTATTATTTTGATTACTTTTTTCATTTTACGAAAGCCAAGAGCACGGTGATGACGATGTAACTAGTGAATGTCCTTTCAGTTCCGAGTCGAATCCAGTAGAATACGTTTTAGCTACAAGAAAACAAAACAATGACCAGACAGTTTGCTTGGCGAGGCCACAGCGAAGGAAGAAGGCGCTACAGATCACGCTGAAGGACAAATGACTGGATACAACCCTCAAAACAAATTTTATATAACTTTGCTACCAGACTTAAGTTACATGGTTGATTTTACTAATGAAATAATGTTTAAATGCCAGATACTTGTCGCATAGTCGTTTAAACATCAACCAAAATTAAATACACCGGCACTTAAACATGTCCACGATTGATTCAGATTTATTCAAAACGACGGCAAGTGCATATATTGGTACTTTCTCGAAGCTAAGCAAGGCAAAAACAGACAACTGTTTTTCTTTTTCCTTTTGGCTTTACGCTTCGTCGAAGTCGAGATGATTAGAGGCAGGATGGGACCGAGGACAAGGAACGGGAAGGAATTCGGCCATGGCCTTTTGAAAGAAGCATTCCGGCATTCACCTCGAGTGATTTGGGGAAACCATGGAAAATCCAAATCTGGATGCCCGGACGGTGATTCGAACCGGTGTCCTTCCGAATGCGAGGCCAGAGCGTTAACCGCTCACCCACCACGGTCGGTAAAAACTGACAAAATTTTATTAGACGGCTAGGTCTTACTCTATAGTGAACAGACAGTTTCATTAAACAATGAATGAAGGCCAAAGCAAACCACTCAATACTCATATTTATAACAAACTTTCAGTTTTATGTTAATGATTTTAAATAGTAATACAAATAATTTAGATGTTCTGAATTCCGCTTTAAGCACAAACTATTCGTAGAAAACCAAAGATTCTGACAAAATTTCTATAATTAATTTGTTTGTCTCCAATGAGACTACATATAAAATTAAAGTTTATTGATTAACTCCTGTGATGCCTCAAATTTTTAGTCTTCAGTAAAAGTTTTATATAAAAGTATGCCCTCCATTGCTCCACTCTGTGTAAGTGACCAGAATCTTAGATAAGCGGAAACACTTGTTCTAACAGCCAGGCAAATAGTGCACTCGGACAATAGTGCAATAGTGCACTCGGACAATAGTGCAATAGTGCACTCGGACCGTCGAACATTGCAGAATTGCCTCACTTAGGAAATGACAATGAACATGTTACAAATATTTTGCAAGGATGAAAATGCAGCAAAACTGTTACGGGAAAACAAGTTTCATAGTGGTAATATAGTACAGGAAAAATAACAGTTTCCTCACAGCACTGATATAGGTACAGCAAGAGTTCATAGTAAAAGAACAAAGAAAGGATTCTTTATTAAGTGACCTGCCATAAAAGAAAAGCTTAACTTAGCTTCACAAGTTGATGAAATTTTCTTGGATTTTCAGAAAGCTTTTGACTCTGTACCACACAACCGACTTTTAGGGAAGATTCGAGCATACGGTATAACGAATCAGATTTGTGAATGGATACGCGATTTTCTAACTGGTCGGCCACAGTATGTCGTTGTTGACGGGGAAGCATCTTCTAAGCTAGATATTACTTCTGGCGTTCCTCAAGGAAGTGTAATAGGACCACTTTTCCCAATTTTTATAAACGATCTCGGTGACAACGTTAAGTGCAGGTTGAGATTGTTTGCTGATGACACACTTGTCAATAGGGAAATAAGGTGCTCTGACGATTTCTTAGAAATTCAGTGCGATTTGGATGTTATTTCGGCAGCTTACACTTAACTGCAAAAAGTACAAGGCAATGCAAATAAGTAACAAAAAGACTCAGTTTGTTCACGAGTACAAACTTAACGATTCAGTTGTCACGGTTGATTCCCTGAAGTATCTGAGCGTAATAGTAACATGAAACGGGACTTGCACATAACTTTCGTCTTAGGCAAAGCTAATTCTAGATTACGATTCATAGGGCGTATTTTGAGAAGTTGTAACGCTCATGCCAGGGAAATAGCGTACAAAACAATAGTGCATCCACATTTGGATTACTGTTGAATTTGGGATCCGTATCGCAAGGGATTGATTGGCATGTAGGAGAAGCTACAGAGGAGAGCCGCTCGATTCGTGATTGCTAGTTACAGTCCTTACGAAACTGTCACAGAATTGATACAAAAATGGGTTTGGATTGTTTGGCAGACAGACGACGTTTTCGTTAGAATTTATTGGAGAATATGCGAAATTCTTTAATTTAAGAGTGCAATGAAATACTTCTTCCACCAACCTATTTAGGTTGACAGAAGGGATAAGATTAAAGAAATAAGATGCTGTACAGTTGCTTTTATGTATTATTTCTTTCCTCGTTCTTTTCGGGATTGGAATGCACAGAATTAGGATTGGTGCTTATCACCCTGCCCCCCCCAATATTTGTGAATTTCAGAATATAGATGTAGAAGCTGGTTACAATACAACAAATTGGGGTAACAACGTTATTTCAGAGAAATATCAAATAATTCTACGCTATTATAGTTTTGGGCAGCTGGGTTTCATCACTATTGCATATATAAAAACGAAATTAAGCGGAGCATTACTTGCATCAGGTGAAAAATCTAAACTCTAGCAGAGCTCCATTGCGTTCTTGTCGCTAAAGAAAGTAAAATCTTCAGTCATAAACCTGCAGAGGCGAAATATACGAATCAGCTTGCTGCTGACACATTGTATAAACCACATCACGAATGTCGATTCACCCGAAGGCTGGTGAAATCACAATTTTCCGCATTAACCTTCAGCGTTCTAGTGCAAACTAAAGATTCCGTCAACAGACGTTAAAGTTTTGTATAATAAGTCTAGTTTGCGAAAAATGTGAAAGTTTTCAGATGATATGAGCAATGATTTAAGTAAGTGAAAGCATAAGGAAAATCATCGAATCCAATAGAATCTGACAAACATTAGATGTGAACATCTGAAGCCTTTTTTTACGGTGTTACGCTACGTTAACGTCTAGGTCATTAGAAGCGGGAAAGGACTGGCTAGAAAGGGCCATGGCTTTTTGAACGAACCACCCCGGCATTCGGCTTTAATGATTTGGGGAAACTGAAATCTGGATAGTCTGACGGGGTCTTTAACCCGCGGCCTCCCGAATGCGAGGCCGGAGCGTTACCACTCTCACATCACGGTAGCAAGGAAGTGTGAGGAGCCTGGTACCTAGAAATAAGTGTTGCCACATTCTGGATGTGTAATTCGAAAGCAACTAAAACTGAGAATATATGATGCAGCTCAGGGGCGGATCCAGGGGGGGGGCTAGGGGGCTCAAGCCCCCCCCCAAACGTATCTAGGTCCACCCCTGATATTGTAGTTTTGAGACCTTTTTTTTTTTTTTTTTTTTTTTTAGCTCTACGGATTTGAGGCCCGAGGAGGCTATAAATACTACCTTTTTTACGACTCAAGCCCCCCCCCAAAACAAAAATCCACTGAACGCAAGCCCTCTGAACCAAAATTTACCTAAGCCAAGCCCCCCCCCCAAACCAAAGTCCGCTCAAGCCCCCCCCCAAAACAAAATCCTGGATCCGCCCCTGATGCAGCTCGTGATCAATCTTTACAAATTTCCAGAATTCCAAGCTTAGTCAGTCCAAAATAGCTGTGTACTCAGAGTTCGAGATTTGATTTGTATCAAACGCTTAATTTTCGATTTACAATTTTAAACGAGTTTTCATCCATTTCATTACTAAACCCAGGAAGGTCCAGCGAAATTCATGTTTCGCTTCGCATAAACTATGTGGATTTTTTAAAATATTTATCCTTTATTACTGCCATTTTGTCAAGTTTCGTGCTCTTGCGTCGAGTCTGGGATCAATGAAGTCCATTTAAACTTTACAGTTGTAACACATCAGGCAGCGGAAATTGTGAGCTCAATTGTTTCAGAGAAACAATTGAGCGTTGAGCGTGTACGAATGTTGCCTGGTTTTCCCCAGTCAGCGAGTCACGTGTTGATGCGCCAATCTGATCTTCCGCGAAGTGAGAGGGGAAAAGTGTAGGGCAATAAACCGTGAATGAAAATGATTAATAAAGGCGAGATGCTTCCAATTAGTTCATCAGAAACCTTTGATTAGATATGTACGCAAAAAATCCTAGCCTAGATTATTTTTATTTTTTTTTATCTAAGAATGCTTCTAAGCAATAATTTTCGTTTCTACTTCTAGAGTTTAAGAAAAATTGGCATGATATTGAAATACGAGGAAGAAATAATATAATTAGTAAGAATTGGTTACGAATGTTAATCATAGCAGGTCGTTGAATTGTTTAGGGTATTCGTAAGTGTTGAAAATCAGTGTAGCCTTTGATAGTAGGTACACTTCAACAGCAATGACTGACATTTTTATTGCTGTGACCGGCTTTAGCAGAAGTTATTTGTAGGTAGCAATACTTGCACTTCCGTCAGTGATATCTTAGCTTTCATCCAATTTCACAGAAATTTTAAGATGCTTAACTATTGTTAAGTGTGGGACACTAGTTCAGAATATTAAATACAATTATAATCGAAACTAATTACTTGATAGGAAACATCTAATAAAATTAACTCTGTATTGAAAGAACGGTTAAAATTAGCAGTACCACGTGACTATGGGACTAGTTCCTTATTCATTTCCTCAATATGCAGGCAATAAAAAAATTTTTTTGATCTACCAAACGTCCATCTACCAGGTTTTCATGCTCAAGGCTAAATTATGGCGTTTAAATTCGTATAGCAGGAAAACTAGAAACACTACAAATAACAATACGGTATAAACTGCGTTGTTATAATGGATATTAGCATATCACGAGCGATTGTTTCAAATCAAATATGAGATTAGCTAATATGCTGAACGCAATGATGATTGCTGTCCACGATATTTCTTCATTTCACACAGCCCCATAGTTTGTGAATTTCGTTTGTCGTTGGAGATTCGTAGCAGGATCAATATTTCTAAAGCACTAGCCGTCTTCGTAAATCAGCCAAATTATACAGTAGGTACTGTAATAAGTGGAGGACCTAGAAAAAAGTTACTTTTTCTGCCGTTTAAGGTGTTCCTGCCATGCCTTTGCGGTTGTGGTTATGAGGAATGCTCCATGAACCACAAGAGTATATTGCTTTTAACCATGTTTGTTAACATAATTATTTCTCAACAAGATCCTGGTCTCTTAGCCTCCATTAGCAGAGTTATGGACTAAAACTTTAACGCAAAACGTTTTCTAGCCTTCTAGATTACGATTCGTACACAACACCTTGACGGCAGCGCCATTTCTGTATGTAGTACTTCATGTTGCTACTAGATGGCACTCGGTATTCTATTACGACTGATTCCCATTCAAATCCTCGCCATAACAGAAGCCATTCCAGCGAAAAAAATATCTGAATACATGTCCGTGATGTGAGCTGTCACTGACTGTTTAAAAACTATAAAAGATATTTTTCACCGTTGCAAAATTCTTACTATCAAAAACTGAGCGCTATCTTTACAGGATTCGGCTTCGATTTGCATTAAAAACATTAAGTTCTTAATAGCTTTGGAAACAACAATGCGTTAGGTATATTGAAACATTTCAGTCGATTAGACGATTGGAAAACTTTTTATAGTGCGTATAGCTGCAAATCAGTTAACAGAAAGAAGCGGTAGAACAGAACGGTGAAAGCACAGAAAATGAAGACAAGACCATATCTCAGATCATGCCCATAAATTCTTTACTTCCAATTTTTTTCTCATTTCACTAGTCTTTTTTAAGACCGCTAACATTTAATACTGTCAAACTAAAATTCAAACATCAAGTCTTGAAAAATTTTAAGAGCTTATTGTTAATAAATGTGACAAATTGGTACTCAACAATCAAATTGCAGCACTAACGCTAATCATACAGACTGGGCATATACCGTGCTGAAAAATCTATTTCGTCTTCCAAAAATTCTGTAAAGGATTTTGAATTTAAAAACAGATAGTACACAGCACAATTAGATGTGAAAACAATGCATGTTTAAGGGCCATACTAAGCTAAATTTTCTGTGCCTTAGTTTCAATTACACAATGTATGTTAAAATAATTGCCATGTCTACTTCTAAATAGTAAGCCAAGCAAACTTCCTCTGGTGTTAAAGTTGCTTTGTTATAAAGTGATCTGTTGGTTTCCAGTTTCTGAGAATGGAATCTTTTACCTGGATATTTCATACTGTAAGAATATCCGCCTTTTCGAAATGTTGGTTTCACACCTTTTCGCGCAAGGAAGAGTTGCCTTGGACTTGACCCCTCAAGAAACCATGACATATTATTAGAAAGAATGGCTTAAAACTCAGTTGGCTACAACGTGTAATAGCATAGGTGGTATTGACTTATGGCTTGACGCGGCGTCGACTTAGAGATCCATCAGAGGCGAGAAAGGATTGGGTGACGGGGCAAGGGACGGGATGCTTCCCGGGAATTCCCGTGGAGTGATTTAGGGAAATCGTGGAAAACCCAAATCTGGATGCCCGGACGGGGATTCAAACCCGCGTCCTCCCGAATGCGAGGCCAGAGCGTTACAGCTCACCCAGCACGCTCGGTTATGTTATTGAATTAATTCGCAGCCTAACTTTAATAAGATATGTTTGCTGCAAGGGATTTTTACAACATTTTTATTGTTTACATCCAAATTCTCGGAGGAACATTTGGTTCGAACCAAATTCGTAATTATTATCGATGTAATTGGAGTAAACAAGTATGAAGAATTTAACAAAGGAAATTGCTTGAGAGACCCAGAGTGGAGCTGGACATGCCTTCGATCTAACACACGCTCTAGTATAATTAGCCATTATTGCGAGTTTAGCTATCTTAATTGATTAGTGACAAAACTTAGACATCCGGAGCGGTGAAGCTAGTTGGCTTAGAAAATAGTAATTCAACATGGCAACAGCATAGGTGTAACGTTAGAAACATGCTATTATTCGTAGCTTCCCATTACTGTGTGAATATTAGTTAATGGATGAGCACATTCTGCACAATTAGGACACCCTAACGGAAAATATTTCAAGAACTGGTGATAAACAGCGCATGTGCCTAGATGTCGTAAACTTGGCAGTGTGTACCACGGTTGTTAGTTTTATCATGAGACAGGGAGCAATTTTTTAGTCACTATCAAATAATTATCCTACGGCTGTAATAAAAGCTTTCAGCACGTTAAAAATTAGTTAGTAAGAAATTTTTAAAACCTGAGACTAGCTTTATTAATGGATGTTACATCGGACGTCGCGCAAGAAATATGGTAGAACCACCGAATTTCTGGTGGTATTACTTAAGGAGAGGGGGGGGGGGGAAGTTAGCAGATGTGCATACCAAAGTCACTTAGTCGCGAGAATAAACAAATCTTCAGTCTTCAGTGCAGCATTTGGAATAAATCAGTTTTTTAGGGCGTAATGAAACATGGAGCTTTGAAGTTTTTGTGCGCACTCTGGTGCTGTTGAGTTGCTGGGAATGCCTTTCAACTGAACAGTAGGTTAGTTGCTTTGCCTGATCAGTGCTTTTATTGTGTGGTTTATCGTTTCCAATCACTGCATAACCAGCTGTCTCGTCTTAAAAGTTCTGCACAGGTAAAAAAAAAATCTCTATAGACTTAAGTCTTCCGACGCTACATTCTTAACTCCTAATTTTCCGGAAAATTCTACTGAAAAATAAAACTGAGGTGGTTAATCGTTTCATTTAGCTCAATAAATGTATTTATAAAGCTATTAGCGGCAAAGGTAGCTTTGTTTTTAATCCACAAAGCCAATCATAAATGTCTTTCCGGCAGCATGCGGCGTGTTTTGTTCGTCTGAAGGAATAATCTCAACGAGAAGGTTTTTAATTTAATTTCAATTGCAGTGCAACACACACGGTCCAGTGGCGATGTGTCTGTATCCCAACCATCCCATGAAATATTTCACCATCCACTTTTTCCCTTTACGAATTATAAATTGATACTCCTCCAGTGCTTCTGGTAAATTGTTAATTTCTTTCGGTAATTTATTCCAGTTCCTGGCGCCTTTAATAACAAAAGAAAATTTCCCCACTCCCGGAAATCAACGGCCAGCCCCCCTTCCATGTATAACTCCTAACCCTGCTGCCCCCCCCCCACCCCTCCGCGTAGCACGTAGCATTATTCCCCTACAGGTTCTAGAAGCCATTTTGTACCATTATCTCTTATCAGACTATCGTAAATTACATGTGGAGATAAATGACGGAAATATTTACATGCTATTGTGTGTTCTGTGCCTCATTTTAACTGTGACAATGTGAATGGAAAACTACGTGGTCTGGCTCTGAACCAACCCCCCCCCCCTCCCTTCCTTCCAAGTAGATTTCCAGCCAACCCCTGCCCTCCCATGGGCCGAGCTACGTTGTTTATGGATGATCCCTTATGTGTCATACAATCTGAACACAATCTTCACCTAATGCTGAAGAACAGGGAGGTGTGGTAACTAACTAGGCGATGGCCCTGCAGGTCTGTGCTTCCTCTCACTTGGTAAAGCAGAAATCCTGTCAGAACATTCTGCAGCTCAACATACAGTAGCAGATTATCAACCGACCCCAGCTGAAGAACTGGAGGTGACCTCAACTACTCAACGAGCTGCAGAAAAACTTAGCAGATCACCTTCCGACCAACCGGAACTAACAACCCCCGTTAGAACCGTAAAATGAAAACAAGCCACCAAAAAATCTCCAGGGTATGACGGCATTGGCAACGCCCACCTTAATCATCTACCAAGAAAAGGGATTGTTCTACTTATGAGAATCTTTAACGCCTGCCTACTTCAACACTACTGCCCATCGATATGGAAAACTGCAAAGGTTATCGCGCTGCCAAAAGGGGTAAAGACAAGCAAAATCTAAGTAATTACAGACCGATTAGTTTACTGTCTGCTCCTTCCAAAATACTAGAACGGTTACTGCTAAAAAGAATTAACACCAGCTTGTAGTTTGGACCCACCATTCGATATGAACAATTCGGCTTTAAAAACCGTATAGGGGCCACAACTCAGCTAGTGCGACTAACGGAGCATATAAGCAAAGGCTTCAACTGGAAAAAATCAACTGCGTTGACATCGAAAAAGCCTATGATAAAGTCTGGCACACTAAATTAATAGATAAACTATCGTCAAACAGATATCCCGGAATGCTATATCGCACTTACTGCTAGCTTTCTAAAAGATAGAAAATTCTTCTTACAAGTTGAAGGTAAAAAATCTGCAACTCATAAAATTACTGCTGGAATTCCGCAATGCTCGGTAATTGGGTCTACTCTTTTCAAAATCTAGATCAACGACATACCCTTACGTCCTCAAGTTCGCTGATGATACGGTCATCTACTCGTCCGGAGGGAACCACACACGTAATATCCAAAACACTCAAATAGGTTTGGATGCTTTTGATAAATGGTGCAGAGAAAATAAAGTCAAACTCAACCCGACGAAATGTTCTGCAATGTATTTCTCAAGGAAACGACCAGTACTACAAAAACAGCTTGATCCATTGTGCCACAAGCTTCCATGGTTGACAGAGACTCGATGTCTGGGCGTAATACTCGACAACAAACTTCTCTTTCGTCAACATGTGTTAGACCGGAGAAAAAAAGGGCTAACAGTCACGATGAACCTTGCACCGACCCTGAGGACTAACAACCTAATTTTATTGGAGACTCCAGAATAAGTCCCTTCAAATGATCGCACAGGCAAGTTACTTCACTCCAACAGCGCTTCTCTACGACGTCACAAATGTTGCATATATCAATACGCAAATTTTTCCAGTCAACTGAAAAATTCTTCAACAGAGTAGACGAAGCCCGTCACGAACTTCCAAGACTAGAATCTATAGGCAGGGTGGTACCTATGACCTGGGACAAGGTGCCATCAAGTATTATTACGAAACCTGTAGCAAGAATGTGCAATATATAAGAATACAAAAAGGGGTTCCTATTAAGGTCCTACAGATCATAGCCTGGTTATCCCCTAAAGTGCAACACCAGTGAGTCCAAAAACACCAAATTGAATATACAGATTAAGTTACAAACAGTAGCGGGACTGCTCGAAAAAACCGTGGGGTAGTGAAAAAGAAAACTTCACTGTCTTCCCATGAGTCCCAACCCAGCTCTGATCAGTTACTGACTAGGTTCTGTTGATAGGCTTGCATCTCAGATCATGGTGAAGAGTGCTGGGAATGTTGGTGGTGGGGCTCGGGGAGTAGATTTCATGCATAAAGGAGTGGAAAATTTTCTTTTGTGAATGAGGGTGACAGAGTGGAATATGTTACCAAGGGATGTGATGGATAATTTAACAAAAACGCTGAAAGAATTTAAAATTTAAATTCATGAATCGCAAAAGTAGATGGGGAAGAACTTAACACAAAGTAAATAAGACGATAAATACTAAAAAAACGTGTAGTTAGGTTATTAGGGAAATTACTAGCGGAGTGTTTGGGTGGTTTCCTTTAACGATCACAGACAACGTACGAGGAATTTCAAACAAGGCTTGGAATTCGCCCCAGGCTTTTTACACAATGTGGTCACAGGATTCGTGCACTACCACCTATTCCAAACAGCTGACAAAGTGCCAAATAATTTCTTCCATCGCCGTGACTCGAACAAGCCAACACTGTTCTCTCAAACATGACCTTGCCACAGAAGTTTTCCTGGTGCTGTTTCTTTTCAACTGTTGCTTCATACGGTTCGTCAGTGGTATTATTAAAGCTGGGTTAGCATTGCGTGCAACTAACGGGAGAGAAATTTGCCACGGCATTTATGAAAGAACCATTGCATCATTCGGCTGGAGTGATTTCGGGAATTTGCAGACAGCAAATGAAATCTGATTAACCGGGAATCGAATATACGACCTTCCGAATGCCGTGTCCTAGTTTTACCGCTCACTCAGTAGGCTAAGTGTTTTTAAGGCCAAGTAGATCTAGAACAGAATCTACTAAATAAGGCACATACTAAACAGTGCTTCTCTCAATTATCGACGTTTAGATACAAGTCCTCCCATATGAAGTTAGAAGGGCAGTGAACGAAATGAAAAAAGGATCAGCTAGTGGTTATGACGGCCTGTCTATTGACGTACTCCAATTGACTGGAGAAGAAACTTACAGACACCTAGCTAAGGTGTTTTCACAATGCCTCGAAGAGAGAAATATCCCATCCAGCTGGAACAAAGCAATGATTGTGTTGCTATACAAAAAGGGCAGTCGTTACAATATTAAAAACTACCGCCCCATCAGCCTTCTTCCTGTCATATACAAAGTGTTTACAAAGGTCATCAATAACCGCATCAGTTCCACCTTGGACACAGCGCAACCAATTGAACAGGCTGGTTTTAGGTCAGGATTCAGCACAGTAGATCACATCCAAGTCATCAACGAAGTAATAAGTCGAGCAAATGAATACCAGATGCCCCTCTGTTTGGCCTTTATCGATTTTGAAAAAGCTTTTGATTCAGTCCATCACTCTGCAATCATGCAAGCCCTTTTAGAACAAGGAGTGAATCCCGGCTATATTGACTTACTGTACAACATCTACACCACTTCCACTGCTTTTGTCAACATCGCTGAAGTCACCAAAGAGTTCCCAGTAGAAAGAGGGGTAAAACAAGGAGACTCTATATCCCCCAAGCTATTCACATCAGTCCTAGAGTTGGCAATGTCAAAAATCCAATGGCAAAACCGAGGTTTGAGAATAAATGGAAGAAATCTCAACAACTTAAGATTCGCTGATGATATAGTTTTACTCTCAAACAGTCTGGAAGAGCTCAAAGAACTGATAAATGAACTAGAGACAGCGTGCAGTGAAGTGGGCCTTAAAATAAATATATCAAAAAGCAAAATCATGCAAAACAAATGGGCAGAAAAAGATAAAGACAAGGCGGGCATGAAAGATTCTGGTATTGAGTTCGTAGATCAGTACATCTATCTTGGCCAACTGATCAATATGAATGGTGACTCAAAGCCTGAGATCTACAGACGGATAAAGCTGGGCTGGAGAGCATATGGAAGAAATTCCATAGTTTTTAAATCGAACATGCCAATACATCTTAAAAAACAGGTATTTGAACAATGTGTATTACCGGTCCTCACATATGCCTGCCAGACTTGGACCCTAAATAGTCACACGAAGCAAAAACTGAGAACTGCCCAGCGAAGTATGGAAAGAGCAATGCTAGGGTTTACAAGAAGAGACAGGAAAAGGGCTGTGCACATCCGTTCAATAACTAAAGTAACAGACATCTTAAAAAGAGTCATGACCCAAAAATGGCAATGGGCCGGTCATGTTGCTCGCAAAAGAGATGAAAGATGGACTACGGTAGTGCTGGACTGGATACCGAGAAACCTGAAAAGAGCAAGAGGAAGACCCCCGGATCGCTGGGATAAGGATATACGTCGAGTTACAGGCGTGAACTGGAAGAGGGCGGCTCAGGATCGATCGGCCTGGAAAGAACTACAGCAACACTATGTAGAATTAAATTCTAATATATAGCTCATTAGGCTTAAAGAGGCTACATCCTGAAAAAAGGATTGATATAGCTGCAATAATAATAAAAAGATACAATCTAAGTGGCAAGTGCCTTTAAGAGAGAGAAACAAAATAATCATTCTTATAGCTTTCCGCCTCGTGGACGTCGCGGTCACTAGAGGGAGCAAGGTTCGGCCATGGCCTTTTGAAGGAACCATCCAGGAATCCGCCTGGAATGATTTCGCAAACAAATCTGGAAGCCCGGACGGAGATTCAAACTTGCTTCCTCCCGAATACAAAGCTCACCCAGCATACTCGGTAAAAAAAATATCCGCTTCAACATTCACTAATGATATACTGCTGTAGTGTCAAGCACAGCAAAACATAAATTAGGTTGCTGTACTCACTGGATCAGCATGACATCGTTCAAAGTATTTCTAGCGGCGTTTTGCGTTTGAATACAGCAGTATTATGATATTAATTCCTTGCGGGATGGCGATCACCAGTTATCCCGAAAACACGCAACACGAAAAACGGGACAGTACTAAAATTACGACATCTGTTAATCTCAAATGCAGGTGCGGCCAAGAATTTCTAAGAGCTGTTCTTGATCATATGTGATATATGCTAAGCGGGGCAGGAGGGTACTTTCTCCACCGGTCCCACACGATGTCCTCTTCACGGTTTCCATTCTCCTTTTTCGGAAAAGTCGCCTCAAATTAAATTAAAAATGTCGAAATGTTACAGTGACGCGAAGCTATTAGATGCCGCCGGGGGTCTACTGGAGATCGCGATTCCGCTACAACAACATATAGCAATATCGTTGGAATACTGATGTAGTCAGTCACAAGACGTATTATTATCAAGCAGTAATTCCGTTGTAATACAGCCTAGACCATTATTTTCAAGCACAAATTAGTTGTAATACAACCTGGACCAGTATGAAACCGTTAAATGTACTTAGGGAAGAATTTATAGTGGAGTCTTGCGTTTGACCACTGTAGTATTATGATGACAACTCCTGGTGGAATCGCGATCTCCAGTAATCCCGCCGCCGGCGCTGCAAAATTAATCGTATTTGCATTTTTTTTTTTTTTTGATATTCCAGCTTCCCTCCGTGTTAAAAAGTCGCACAAAATTAACAGAAAATATTTGTCCGAGATGTAGTACAGCACCGCTCGCCACCTTTATATCGATACAAGCAGACGGAAACAATCGATTGTTTCCGTTGTAAACAAATGCGCCATTTCTGAGATGAACGCCACAGAACGAATTTCCTGTAAACTTTTTTTTCTCTTGATCGAGGCCGAATTTCAACAAAACCACGACCACTATGACAAACCAAACCTGTTTAGGTTGATGTGATCCCTGTACAGATTTTTTTGAGTGCTGTGCGGTTGTGCAGCATCTCATATTTCGGCATTTTTAATCTGTGGAGACCTTTCCCAAAAAAGGAGAGAGAAACGTGAAGAGGACGTCGTGTCGAAGCAGTTTCAACATGTTGGTACCAGTTCGGACCGGTTGAGAAAGTCCCCTCCTACCGGGTAAGCGTACCTATTGTAGACTGCACATGAAATTGTATAAAGCTCGAATTTAAGGAAATGCGATTATCCGAGATTTTTTTTTTTTTTTTTTGCTAATGTCTTTACCCCTTGTTGACGTCTAAGTCATTACAGACGGGAAAACATCCAGGGCAAGGTACGGGGAGGAATTCGGCCATGGCCTTCTGTAAGAACTATTCAGACATTCGCCTGGAGTGATTTCGGGAAAACGTGAAAAATCGAAATCTGGCTGGCTGGACGTGGATTCGAACCCGCGTCCTCCCGAATGAGAGGCCAGAGCGTTACCGCTCACCCATCATGATAAGCGGGCATAGTGACAATTGGTTGCATGCACTATTTTAAGAACTATCGCCAGTCAAGAAAAGGCCAACGATGTGGGAATGATTGCTCACTAGAAAACCTAAGAGTGGAACGCTAATGGTTCTCAAACTTGCGTTTACCGTGGTGATTTAGAAAGGAACAATTTTTTTTATTACTAATCAAACAGTAACATCAATAACAGGTTAGGTCAACAATTGTTAAAACCCAGGCTTTTGTTTGAGTCTTTATACGGAGCGGACCAAAATCTGGATGACCAGATGCTTCTGTTTAGTCTGAAGTGTCTATATTCACCAAAGAGCTAAAAAAAAAGGAAGTTTAGAGGGGATAATCGAGTACACGTTGAACAGATTGTAGCGTCAAATCCCGCTCTAATCCTACTTAATCAAAACAATTCCTATAATGCCTCAACCGGTGGCAGGTTTATCTTACATAGCACTACAAATATAGATACTTACTGTCGCTTATGGAGAGATTTAGCAAATGCTGAGACATAGACATGGCGACGACTGAGCACTTCCTCTCGTCAACCACTCTCCAAACAAAACACTACCACCATTTCGACTATCGCAATTCAAAGTTTCGTTTCGATCTATAGCTTTTGCTGGAAACTGAGTTTCAAAAGTAGGTTTAGGCGTTGTACAGAATTGTCATTAATTAAATGAAATCAGAAACGATAAGATAGTATTTCAAAAGATTTGTAACCGCTGGCGAGAAATATTCTGTTCAGTAAATCGATTTAAACGTCATGCAAAAGAATAACTCTCAAAACAGAAATAATATTTCGAGGCCAAAACACAAAAGGTATCAATTTTTCTTTTATCCCTGTAACCTATGAAATTATTTTGCTGATTCAGCTATGCCCTGCAAAATTAATATTTTTCTTAACGTAAGGAAAAAAATAATCATGCTTGAACTAAAAATCAGCCAGTTAAAGACTTTGTACTGATAGCTTAATTGATCTGATCATTGAAACTTTACGAAGATATTGAACAAAGGCCATTAGTATGAGAATTTTCTGATATCTACTTGTTGAGACTGTTTACTTCCAGTAGTTGCGACACAAGCACTCAGATAACAAAATGTTATTATAAACTAATAATAATCTACGCCAAATGATTTCTCATATTTCTTACCAAGAACTAATATCACTAGGATTATTAAAGCAATCAAAATAACTGTGCAACACGTGTTAGTAACCCCGGCTGTTTATTAATAGATTTGTCCCACTGTAGCAGAAAACCTGTCAAACAGTATCCACTATCATTTTATACAAATTATTTCTGGCGTCATCAACGCCATTTAATGTTCCTCTGTTTCCAAAGATTAGTAATTATTAAATTCCAAATGTTATCAAAATTACATCGATATGAGAACATGTCCAGGAATGAAAGGATAATCGTGTAATTGCAGATAGATCACGTGATTTCCAACTACATGACAAAGTCTCACTATTTTCGAGATATTGGATTCCCTTTATAAGGGTTAAGGAATCTTAAATGAGACTCAGCATCGCGGAAGTAAGTTATATTAACTTAGTAACAGCGAGCAACTGAGAGACGAAAGTGTTGTTTCTAAGCTCCTAATCGCGTCTCGTACTAGCATTGCTGAAATTCATGAGTGTCGGTTCTCATCTGCTCCGCACCAGTTTACAAACTTTAAAAAGTTTTTAAAGTTTGGTAGTCATATGTGCCGTCATCACTTGTTTTTTTTTCAGTTCAATGTAGGATCTATAACAATGAAATGTAACATCGAATTTTGATCACCTTCTGTTATTATTTTTTTCTTCACTACTAATAATCATAATTGTAACAAATTAACTTTTTAACACTGTGCATATTCAAAGCGCTTACGCGTTCATTTTTTAACTAGCCACATTCATCTTGTTCATAATGGTTTCTGGCTTAAATTTTGTATAAAATAATAAATTACATGTGAGATCTCTTATTTTTAATGTTCGTTGAAGTCGAGGTCATTAGAGGCGGGAAAGAACTGGGAACGGGAAGGAATTCAGCTATTGTTTCTTGATGGTACCATTCTGGCATTCACCTGGATTTTGGGAAGAAATTGAAATCCGAAATTAGGAAGGCCGGATGGGTATTTGAACCCATGTCCTGCCGAATACTAAGCCAGTCCATTTCCGCTCACCCACCATGCTCTGTTTTTTACGTTTATATTTCCTTAAAATTATCTTATATTAGTATACGATTTTTTCAGCCGAATATTACCGCATAATAACTCTAATAATTTAAACTTATACAGTCTAAATCAACTATAGTAAGATCTATCTGGCTTTAAATGTCAGATCTTACCTGGATAGTAAGCTTTAATATTTTCAGAAAATGTAATAATTTTGAGTATAAATCAGATTAGATTACTATCTGCGAAATTTTATGTCACCCTTTGTAGTTTACAATTCACTCGGATTCTTATTTCATTATGTCTAACAATTTTGTCGATAACTTTTGTTTCTCTGATGAAAGTATACATTAATTGTAATTACCACACAAGTGTTTCGTTAATTTTGTTTTATCAGTAGCCGATGTAGCTGGAAACATGTCATTTAACTGGTCCTAATGAGCTGTTTACTGTACACACTTGTTCCTTGACTAAGAATTCTTAACCAGCTTCCATTAATTTTATTTTTTAATTTTTTTATTTATTTTGTTTTTTACTATTTTCTTATACTGTTACTTAGATTCCCTCAAATCCCCTAATTTATTTTTTAATTTATTTAATCTTGTTTGATACTTGTTATACTAATATTCTTAGGATTCTGTTTTCAAATATTTATCATTCTGTTTTCTCAAAATTTTCTGTAAAAAAAAACAGTGACTTTTTTGTGTTTGTTGAATTTCAACAAAATCATAACATAACCTAACTTTTAATTTATTCTGCCACTCTTTAATCTTAGAAGATGCTGGCTGTTGTCCTACCTAACTATGAGCTTTCGACAATTTTGTTAATTTTTCCCGGCGTTTGTTTTCAGAACTAGTGCACATTGTACCGGACTCCAAACTTGTTTACATCCTACACTTTAAGCCAACAGGGACGCAAATCTATTGATTACTCATCCATATCTATGACTTCCGTATGTTGTGGACGCACAATCACGAGGATGTTTTCTATTAGTCTGCATCAATCTATTGTAATTTTCCTATGGCATTGTGCTGCCTTCAACGACTGTAATATTATTCGGAGTAACGCTAATGTTGTTGTATTAATTACAAAAACAAATATACGAAGACATTGTTGCTTTTTGGAAGCAGAATAGTAAATCTTGTTTGGCCTGCAAGTACCAGTTTTGCTAAATTTGTCTTGTGGTTTGAGTTAATTTTTTTAAAACAAGTTTTCAAGTTTAAATATAAAATACAAGTTCCTATTAATTTTGTTACTTCCTTGTATAAGAAAGACAGTACAATTTCATAGAAAACACCAAAATAAATGTGGAGATTAATAGAAAAAATGGCGAAACACCACATAAGGGAACAGTGTTAACTAAGCTAATTCGGGTGTTACCCTTTTATTTCAGCGTGTGCGAAATTGATAACATAATTCTTGTTACACCTAAAGGTGCGTATAAAATTTGCAGTTTAGACAGTTTATATCTCGTGTGTGTAATTAGTAACACAGTAATTACGTTTATGGTAGAATTAGTGCCGTAAAATCGTCCATCTCAATGCATGAGTTGACTATGTTCCGATATAAAAGCGGTCACAGTGATAAGGTATAGTACAAAGCAAAATATTATCAGCTGCAAGTTCTTGAAAACTAATTATTTAATAACCAAAAGGTATTCACGTAGTTTTTTATTGTAAAATTCAACCGTGATGCAAAACTCAATAGAGGAAGGACATACTGTAACATCATATCAGGTTCCACGTTCCACATCAACTATTCCAGATGAGAATGTGGCATAAGTTTTTTATTTTAGAAATTGCTAACCTTTATTGATTCCAGTCTGAGAGTTTGGCTTTGACTTTGTGTTTGATGTTTAAGTGTTTATTCTGAGTTTTATCATTGCACACAACTACGAACTTAGCAAAAATAATTTTATCCATTGTACACATTACTTTCTTTGTTTTATAAACTGTCATCATGTGGCTAGAGACAAGTATTGCTGACATTGTAATAATATATTATAAAATATTCAGAGCAGTCTCACAGACGATAATAATGTTTTATAATCTGGAAAATCCAATCTATGTTAATTCTTTGGAGGAAATACAAGTAGTTCTGTGTATTTCCTAATATGGCCATCTATTACAGCTAGTTAACTCTTGAAAATAATGATGGTGTAAATGATCTGCTTTCAAATATCAGGAAAATAGTATTTCACTACGATTACTACAGAAGAGCTTGAGTAAGTAGTTGTAGTGGCTGAGATGCTGTGAATGGTTATGGCTCATATCCCCTCGTCTTTTGCCTGGATCGAATTATCACCAAAGTTGTGCAGTGATTTACGAGTCATAAACATTACTCACACCAGATTTTTTAAACAACTTTTATTTCATTATTGCATCTAATCGATAGCTAAACGCTGATGTACTTTCATACCTGCAATATTACTTAACAATAGCTTCTGAAAATTATGTATTGTCTCATATTTGAGCGTTTCATTGCTTGAAGGAACGTTTCCAAATTATAATTTTCTTATTCGGTGAAGAGAAATGGTTCTTTAAATCCTTCGACACTAACCAATTCACATTCTTTAAAGCTATGCTCAGTCTTCCTTTCAGATGATGTACGAGGGGGCACCAAAAAACCGGAATTATATTTTAAAAGCTGTATATTTGAAATTTTTTACAAAACAATCTCATCACCTTCAAAATACTCTCCATTACAACTAATACATTTGTCCCACCGCTGCTCCACTGTTCGAAACATTTTGTGTAGCCATCTTTAGAAATGACTGACAGCACCTCCCTCATTTTTTTCTTGACCTCTTCAATGTGGTCAAATCGGTGTCCTTTCATTCCAGGTAAGAAAAAAAAGTCGCACGGAGCCAGGTCAGGCGAGTAAGATGCGTGCCATTTTTAACCAAAAACTGCCTAACAGAGACAGCTGTGTGTGCTGGTGTATAGTCGTGGTGGAAGAACCAGTCTCCATTCTGCCACAAATCGGGGCTTTTTTGAGGAACACTGTTGCGTAATCTTCTTAAAACTTCCAAATGAAAGGTTTGATTGACGGCCTGGTATGGGGGAACAAACTCTGAACGAACTACGCCCTTGGTATCAAAAAAGCAAATAAGCATTGATTTGATGTTTGATTTGACAACATTTTTTTGGACGTGGTGACAATGACGTCTTCCATTGGCTTGACCGTTGCTTTGTTTCCAGGTCGTAACCATAGCACCATTACTCGTCACCAGTAATGACCGTTAATAGAAAATCTGGATCAAAGAGATCGAGGAACAAACTTGGCAGCAACCCTTTTCATTTCAAAATCTTCGGTTTAAATTCACTGAACCGGGCTCGAAGATAACCCACTAATCTCTGACAGTTGATTAATTGTCTGTCGACGGTCTGAGAGCACAAGCTCTCGATTTTTTTTTCAACATTTTCGTCGATTCGGGCAGTTGATGGACGTCCAGAAGAGGTTTGTCATCAGTCGACATGTCGCCATTTTAAACAGAGCGAACCACTCGTACAGTTGAGTTTTTCCTATAGCGTCATCTTTGTAAGCTGTTTTCAAAATTAAAACAGTTTCAGCAGCATTTTTACTGAGTAGAAAACAAAATTTTACAGCTGCACGTTGTTCACTTAAACTTGCCATCATCAAAAACGAAACATAAAAAAATAGCGCTAGCAAAAACAATCACTGCAGATTACCAGAACATACAGGTCGACAACACAGGCGGCACTCAGAAACCGCCCACGGAATGTTATTCTGGTTATTTTTGGGAACCCTCTCATATAATATCTTAAATATTGCCTCAACCGAAGACGGGGCAGGAGGTCCGTAGAAATAACATCAAAAATATAATTCTAGCGGAATTAAAGGCAACAAAAAACATATTAGTAAAAATCGTTCACATAAAACGCATTGCATAGTACCACAAGCGAGTATAAGCTATAAGACACACTGCATTGTTACTATAATAGCCTATTCACTACATACATTTTAAGTCAGCGTTAAAGAGAATGTATCTCCTTTGAAATTACTGTTTACTTGGGACTCGTTGCAGGCGTGGGTCTTACGTGTTAGTTAATAAAATACACATGGGTCAAACAATGAGGCAGTGGACCGTATGATTAAAGTTGACATTTTACTGGTCCTTGGATTGAAAAAGTTTGAGAAACGCTGATCTAAACTTAATGTAAATGTGATTGCGGCCATTCTGTGTTGTAATTTTAAATAACTGCAGACCAAGTGTGTCGTAAGAAACCGTTATTAATTACAGAGAGAGAAAATCAGCAGATTCTCTAGAATACCATTGGCATATACACAGCTCAGCCAAAATATTACGACCACCTACCTACTAGCATATTGGACCACCTTTCCAACACAATCCAGCAACGATTCGGATTAGCATGGATTCTATAAGTCCTTGGTAGGCTTCCAGAGGTACCTGACGCCAGATTTCTACACACAGGTTACAAAATTTCCTTAAATTACGGGCCAGTGGTTTGTGGTCTTGGCTCCTGGGAGCGAGCATCTCGGAAACGGAGAGGCTGGTCTGCTGTTCACGTGCTACTGTAGTGAGCATCTATGTAAAGTGTTTGAAGGACGGTGAAACCACGAGTAGGCGACAAGGTGGTGGACAGCCACGCCACATCACAGAACGTGGAGGTCGGAGGCTTACCCGCAATGTAAAGTCGGATATGGGGTGACCTGTGGAAGATGTGACGGAAGAGAACAATCATGGTGCTTCCAGAAGTGTTTCAGAGCACAAGAATCGTGATTCTGCCTCAGATCACCCCCTATCCTGCTAATTCGAATCATTGCTGTATTGCTTTCGAAAGGTGGACCAGTATGCTAGTAAGTACGTGGTCATAATGTTTGGCTGATCAGACGACTCTGACAACCGACTTTCTCCGAGCGTAGTGGGTGAGTGGGAAAAGCTCTATCCTCGGATTTGGGAGGAACGCCGGTTCGAATCCTAATCCGGCCATTGTGATTTGAGTTTCCATGGTTTCGCCAAATCACTCTAGGTAAATGCCGAGATGGTTTCTTCAAAAGGCCATGGTCGAATTCCTTACCGTTCCTTGCACCCACTCCTTTACAGACTCGACTGACCTCGTTGTGGACGAGGCATAATGCCAGAAGCAAATCTAAGAAACAAAAAATTAAGAATTCGTTTCATGGTGCGTAGTCTATTTATAAAGGGCCAAAGATTGATAGAAATCACAAGATTCAAATTATGCGAAGTTCGTACACTGAACCCACACCATTTATCTTCGTTTCATCGCATTCAAAAACATCATGTGAACTATGAGATGAGAAATCCTAGATCGGAGAATAATTACAATTTTTACTGAACGCGTTCAATACAGCCACATTTTTCAAATTTTGTTTTTAATGCCTCTAAATACAAAACGTTCTAAGTTATACAAGGATTTACTTTATAATACAATCACCGCAATCGGCAAAATCAATTAACGTGTTTACTAGGTTATTTTTTAAGTGTTGAAGTAATTTCTCCAATTCTGTCCCTTTCTCAAACATGCTGTAACTTGGTGCAGAGAAACTGTTAACTCGTCAATTCGTATCAGTCGCCAATCTTTTAGATACGGTCACTTCATACGCCGTCTCTAGCGTCATCGGCAAAACCGTGTTCGCGTCACGCTGTGCAGACCTGTTCACCTTGGAGGCGTCATCAAGTGACGTCACACCTACCTGAGCGGCGAGTTAGGGACCTGCATTGTATGCAGCTGAGTCACAATTGTCCTCTGCTTCACTCTTTAAAATTTGTTTTCTTTTTTAAAACAAAATTTCGTTGCAGTAATATAATTAATAAAAACCACGTGTGAGGAATAGCAGCGGGCTTCTCAGCTATGTTCGTCAATCTACTTTTCTTTTTCTGTGTGTGTTTTTTTTTAATCTGTTTCAATTCTGGTTTTACCGCTTTACTATGAGCGAGTATTTCAACTGAAATCTTGGTTGAACATGGTGAGTAGGGTAGCTGCATCAGTTCTACCATCTGTTATTTGATTGAAATTGCAATTTTTATGTATAATTATTAATACCAGAATACTATTCTGCCGGGTTTCCTGTCAAAATATGGCCGCAAATAATTTTAAATAAATTAAAAAAGTATTAAAAAATTTCGTTCACTTGTTTTTGAAAATAAATTATGGCTCGTTCCAAAGAGAGACACGTAAAGAACATAAATCGTAAGCTTCCTCGGCCAGAGTCAGTTTATTGTCGGCGTCGAGGTCTTTAAGGGGGCATCCATAAATTACGTGAGCTGATTCTGGACCCCCCACCCCTCTGGTGAGATCTGGTCCGTGATGAGACCCCCACTAGAAATTTGTTTCAACTTTTTGAGGCCATTATTTTCTTCTTATGTCTCACTCGCACTTTTTGCCGAAATACCCCTCTCAAATCGGCCCTCGCGTGTTTTGTAGTTCTACAGTCCTACAAAAATTTCAAAAACCTCACGTGAGATTTCCGTTGACCCCCTCCCCCCCTTGTTGAGATTTGATGAGATTTCGCCCCCCCCCCCTCCTATTTCACCTCACATAATTTATGGACGCCCCCTTAGAGGCGGGATGGGACTGGGGAAAAGGAATGGGAAAGAATTCAGCCATGGCCTTTTGAAGGAAGTAGGAGTAATTTAGGGAAACCCTGGAAACCCAAATGTGGATGCCTGGACGGGGATTCGAATGCGAGGCCAGAGCGTTAACCACTCACCCACAGTTGATTCTTGGCTGTCCGGGTGACGTTTCGACCATATTTTTGTGGTCTTCTTCTGTTCTGTCAGTTCTCACCTGGAAGAAGACCACAGAAGGGTGGACACATCATGACGCGGCGTCACGCGGACAGCCAAGAATCAAATAAAACTTTTGAGTTGTTTGTGTAAAAGTGGCCGCAAGTATGGGTTGGCAGCTGTTAAATTTAGCACACCACACCGTCTCTCTTGCTCTTAACAGCTGGCAACCCCTACTTGAGGCAACTTTGACATAACCAACCCAAACTTTTTTGTTCTTTACATGCCCCTATTTAAATAAATTATAATTTATTTTAAAAATAAGAGTAAAAACTTTTTTGAATAATTTAAAAAAATAATTAAAAATACTTGCAACCATATTTTGATAGGCAACCCGGCAGAATTGTACTCTGGTACTAATAACAGATGGATGTAGAAATGATGCAGCCGAATGTTGTACTATTATGATAAAGGAGCTGGGCTATGAGTTATTGGAAAACAGGAGGAGGATGAAAAGAATGCCGGGAGTGTACAATACGAATATTGGTGATGAGGCGCGTTAACCAAAGGAAATGCTGATTAGTTTACCAAAAATCTGAAAAAATTTAAGTTTGTAAACCGTAAATGTAGGATGTTGGGAAATTATACACAAAGAATTTAAGATAAAAGTTAATAAGAAAATGTTTACGTAGACAAATTATCATGGTAGTATGCGCTCAATTGCAATTAAATTTCACTAATTAATCATAGTGTTTGATGTTACCTATTGCCTGTTAGATTGTTAGACTTACCTCAGTGCCATTTCGTTTATACATCGAATAAACCACACTAGCTGTTACCTGCGACTAGTACACGTTGACTTAAAATTTCATTGTTAAAAGTGGATATACGAAGCTGTTAATAATGTAAGAGTTGTACCAAACAATACAGAGTCGGCATAATATGACAGGAAAGCCGTCAAGTCGAACCTGTCTCATTAAGAGAATCAATTTAAAAAAAAAAAAAAAAAAAAAAAAAACAAACGAAGGTGCGGGGATACAAGGGAGGGGAGGGTTTAACTGAGGGCATCTTTATTTTAACTTCGTCTTTTCTTCTTTCTTCAGCATGAGCATCCGATCCTTGAGTTCTAATAACTTTAGCTGCTCGTGCTCTGCTAGAGCTACACCTTAGGCCAGGTTTACGCACGCAAGGCATGTCAGAGGAGACAAAATAAACTGGTACCCGAAACTTTTAAGCAGACACAAAGTAATAGTACAGTGCAGAGCAAATCGATATCTATACTAAACAATAAGTTTTGTCTTTAAGCGAAATTTACTAACAAATCATATACCAACAGACTGCGCGAGAAGAACAGCTTGAACAACCGACGTAATATCACAGACTAACACACGCATCCGTCTGTCTGTCACCATTCGATAAGTTCTCAAAACATAGTGACTACAACTGTTATTCATACTGAAAAAAAATTCCCTGTGTCAATCCTACAGATACAAAGTATTTCCTTGTCAAATTCAAGCAATAACGGTATTTAGTCATTAAACGTAACAAAAAGATAGAGACTTACTTCTGCATTTATAATATTATTACTGCATATGACACACACACTGACTACGAGAGAAACAACGGCTGAGTGATGAATATAGCGTCAGAAAGTGTACACACACAGCATTGTTAGACCGCGTACGATTTGCCAAACATTGTGGTATCTACTGTTTAACAGACAGTCCAGGCGTGGCTCATACGATCAAAAACAATTCTTAAAGATCTTTGCTTCTGTGGGGGTATGAACCCGAGACCACAGTAAAATATTAGAAAGCAATTGCATTAACCACCACGCTACCAGCCACTATAGAGTGTTAGACATCCTATGCGTCAGTCGATCGCCGTTTCGGCACATGACACTGTTTACGCAGAAAAAGTATCCTATGTTGATCCTAATGCCAAATCGCATCTGCTTGTCAAATTTCATCATGACAGGATTAGCCGTTTAGCCAAGAA